>QBTX01001985.1:4639-15562 GCA_003063285.2 Arachis monticola
ATCACTTAAGATTGCCAAGGAGATCAATGAGTGCATTGATTGAGGAAGAGATGAGAATTAAATTGATCCGGAGAATGCAACATCTCCTGAGCCCAATGAACTCCCCATTTCTGATCTTACCCATTCTTTTTAATTTCTGTCATTTACTTTTATGAGCAATTACCCCATTCCCATTTAAGATTCTGCAATTTACTTTTCGTCATCTACATTCAGCGCTTTATTTCTAGCATTTACTTTTCTGTTATTTACTTTTCCGCCATTTAATTTTCTACAATTCTCAACTCAAATTCTGATTCGCTCACCTAGAACACTCCTCTAGTTAAAGTTTCTTGATCAATCAATCCCTGTGGGATTCGACCTCACTCTATTGTGAGTTTTTACTTGACGACAAATTCGGTACACTTGCCGAAGGAAATTTGTTATGAGACAAGTTTTCCGCGTATCACCCAGCCACCGCCGGCGACCACATTTCGCCGCCATCAACCGCCGCGCAACCTTCTCTCCTTTCCCTCCCTCCTTCTTTCTCTCTTCCTCCTTTTCTCACTCACCCCAACTCCATTCTGCTCTGTCCTGGCGCCATCTCAGCACCGCTGAAAGCTCCACTGTCAGCCGCCGTCACTGGCAGCAGAAATCGGCCGCCCCATTCACCTTCCCTTTTACTCAGTTTTATTAGTCTTGTTTAATTATTAGAGTAGATTACTCAATTAGTTATCTTTGCATGTTAGGTTACATAGAATTGCATGATGTTAGGTAGTTAGGATGTGGTTAGAAGATTCTATGCTTGATAAGTGCGCTGTTTGTGTTTACTTGTTCAAATGTTACATGCTAAATGATGAGTGACATACTCTGTTTGTATGATTCTGTTTCGCTGCTGTATTGATCTTGACTACTGCTTGATGAAATTCATTATCTGACTGTGTTTAGTACTGCCCTACTATGCGTGATCCATGCTCATGTCATACTTGTGCGTTTTTTTGGAATCATATACTTGTTTTTGCTGCTTTGTACTATCTGGGATCTGATTTACTGCCGGAATGCTGCCCGAATTTTAAAATTGCTATATGCTTTAACGTGCAACCTCAGAATTGAACTTATCATTTTTCGAATTGAGTCTCACTCAACTTCAACAAGTTCAATTCCTAGGTTGTTATGGTTGGCATTTTCGTGCTTTCTTGTATTTCCCGCGATATGCACTGGATTGGTTAGTTCAAGGAGTTGCTTGTCGGATTTCTGTGACAAACAATCCCTTACCTAACTCATCAACTTGAACCTTTTATGTCTTCACCCTCCAAGTTAGGTCAATTCCCTTTTCAATCGTACTGAACTTCCAACTTGACTTTAACTTGTGATTTTCCTCAATAAGGTTCATTTAATTGCAATAATTGGTGGATCTCACTAGCATAACCCTTCTTGCTTCAAACTGTTTTTAAGTGCTTTTGTTTACATTAGTGCATACTTCACTTTTTCAGTACCAACTATTGTAAAACCCTTGTGGCCATGACATTGACTGATGATTTGCTTCCCATATACATGCTTTTGTGTAAAATTTTCATATTTCATCATCAATGACTAAATGTCCCTCATGAGTTTGAGTATGCTTACCTTCCATACGTTGTGCACTTCTTTTAATTAAGCCAGTAACCATCATATCACTAACTTCTGAACCAGTTTCTTACTCTAACTTGATTAACCAACTGATTTCTTCCTTGTGTTTTGAACATAACCCCTTTAATCATTTTTTTGAATATGCCATTTCTTAGGCTTAATGAATAAGCATTGTGCAATTATGGTTTGAATTCTTGGTTTGTAACTTGGTTTGAATTCTGAATTTTGTTACTTGCATTCTGAGAATTCTCTTTTCTTCACTCACTTCATGAGTATACCTTGAGTGCTATACATCTACTTGGCTAGTTGCTTATATCATATCACATCTGTTTTCAGGATGTCAGATAAAGGAAAAGCCATAGCTACTACTACAAAGAAGAGGAAGCGCTCCAAAGCCTCTACCCCTTCTCCTTATGCCAACTATGCTAAGAATCCACTGAATGACGTGGAAAAAGAGAATCAATTGTTACCATCCACCGACCCAACCAAGTTTCCCAATCTCTACTGTGAGCTTCGCTTCCCCAAATATCGGAAGACGAATCTGAGCTTTAAAAAGAAACTGGTCCTTCCCAATGACATGAGACACGCTGATCAATCGGTTTTTCTGTCAGTAAAGAATTTTTATAAGAATAATCGCGTTGTAAGTATAGTTTCTAAACCAACAGAGAATCCTTTCGTAAAAAGTTTTGGTTGTCACTTAAGCAAACCCAATAATATTTATAACCGAAGTATTTAAACCTTGGGTCGTTTTCTCAAGGAATTGCAGGGAAGTATGATTTATTATTGGTTATGAAAAATGTATGTTTTTGGGTTTTTGAATAGTGAACAGGTAATTTAAATAGCAAGGAAAGATAAATTAATAATTAAAAAATCTCTTGGCAAGGTATGAGAACTGAAAATTCCATCATAGTTATCCTTATCAGGTGTGATGAGAATTGTTATTGCTCCCACTTAGTTAACCCTTACTCACCTTAAATAAAGGAAGAAGTCAAGTGGACTAATTAATTTGATCCTCAAGTCCTATCAACTCCTGTAGAAAGACTAGCTTTAGAGGATCCAAATTAATCAGCAATTCCCAAATCTCAATAAACTCCTGATTTGATAACTCAAGTGTTACCAATTTACTTAACCAAAGTCAAAAGGAGAAAATAAATCTAAATTTAATTGAAGCATCAAAATAAGAATAAAACAATCATAAGTCTGAAATACCTCGAATTATATTAAATAGAATATTTTTAATCTTGACATGAAAATCTTTAAAGCTAAATTGGAACATTAACAAGTAAAAGCATTTGAATAAATAAAAGTAGAAAATTAAATTAAAGGAACTTTGATACCTGTGATTGTAGAAGCAATCGTAAAATAAAGAAATCCTAATCCTAAATCCTAAGAGAGAGGAGAGAACATCTCTCTCTCTAAAACTACATTCTAAAACCTAAATTATGAATAATGAATATTGTTTTCTTTGTCTCCATGGAATGATGGAATTGATTTCCCCACTTATAGCCTCTAATCGTGTGTTTTCTGGGCCGAAAACTGCGGTCAAAAATAGCCCAAAAATCACTGGGGCGTTTTGTGCAGATTCTTATCGTAGGCGTCTGTCGCACGCGCTGCGACGCGGTCACACGTACGTCGTCATTTGCGTTCTGCTCAAGGCACGCGTCTGCGTCAGTCACGCGTTCACGTCGCTTGCCATTTTCGCTTGAGCGGCAGGCGCCTGTCCGCCGGTCGTCCATGGTTCGCGTCGCTGCCTTTTCTTCAAAACTCTATTTTTGCTTTCCTCTCAATTTTGTATGTTTCCTTTCTGTTCCTTTAAGCCATTCTACCCTATAAAACCTAAAAAAATTAACAAAAAAAAAAAAAGGAATGAAAAATAATATTAAATTTAAATATTTTTAAAGCATGGAAACATATTTTTACACATATATCATAAAATAAGAAGGGAAAGGTAAAAACCAGTGCAATTCATTAGAATAAGTGTGGTGAAGAATTGATATAAAACATTCAATTGAGCACAAGATGAATCATAAAATATGGGTTTATCCACGTTGCCATCAATACCCGTATTCTGGAATTGGGCTTGGACTTTGTTGATAGGGATTTGGGGAGGATAAACACTTCGTAGGTGAAGGAATTCTACTGCAACTTCTTTCATGCTACTCTTGATTCCGTCCACCTACTCTTGATTCAGTGTTCGGCGGAACCTGGTGGGCAGAAGAACAGAATTAGGGCACAGAGAGATGGTGTTGGTGGTGGCAGTGACGCGGCGGCGCTGGAAGGCGGCACGGCGGCAGTTTGGTGGGGGCAGTGGTGGCTGTGTGGTCGGTGTTATGGGGGAGGAGAGGAAGAAGTGGGCGAGGGGGGAAGGATTGGGGGGGCGTGGTGGCCGGTGGGTGGTCCTGGGTGGTGGCGGCGGCGCTGTGGCGGCTCGGAGACGGCGCGGGGGTCGTGGAGGAGAAGTGGGGAAGGAAGAAGAAGGGTAGGGAGCGGTGGTTGGGGTGTGGTGGCGGTCGGCCGGATGTCCTGGGTGGTGGCGACGGCTCGGTGAGGGAGGGGCGGTGGTGATGTGGTGGTTGGGGGTGGAGGAAGAGAGAGTGCAGAGGGGGTTTGGGGGGGTGGGTTTTGGTACGCGAAAGGGATAGGGTTCGCATGGGTTGGGGTTAGGGTATTTGAATCCATGCGAATGAGTGGGCGCGCGATTGCGTGTTTAGGGCGAAAAAGGAAGGACGCGAACGCGTCATTGACGTGATCTCGTGATTGATGGATAATGAAAGTGACGCGTACGCGTCGCTCAGAATTGTGCTAAACGCATAATTCCAGCGTCATTTTGGCACAACTTTCTATTTCCAATTAGGGGGCAATGATTTCCAAGCGACGCGTACGCGTCGCCCACATTTTCGCATGGTGTGTGTGAGGTGAAAGTGACGCGTTCGCATCAGTGACGCGATCGCGTGGCCCAAATTGTGCCTAATGCACCACAGCCACATGATTCCAGCCCAACGTTCTGGGCGTTGGATATTTGACGTCGATTCTGCGCCGACGACCACCCGTGGCCCATGCGCATGCGTGGGGTGCTTTTTTTTTTATGCAGAGTGCAAAATGAAATGCTAATGTGGATGCTATGAAAAATTCCAGCTTCAATGAAAATAGATGAAAATAAAACTCAAAAACAAACAAAACGAAATAAAATTAAAATTGAGAAAGGAACGGTCATACCATGGTGGGTTGTCTCCCACCTAGCACTTTTAGTTAAAGTCCTTAAGTTGGATATTTGATGAGCTTCCTGCTATGGTGGCTTGTGCTTGAATTCATCCAAAAATCTCCACCACTGTTTGGAATGCCAACAGCCTCCAGGGTCCTAAATTAGGCATGTAAAGCCTTTGAGCAAATTCAAAAAGGTTTTCAGGCTCCCAGGGTGCTGAATATCAGAATAGATTCCAGGATCCCAAACCTTGCTTTTATATCCACCTTTGTTTCGATCTATATTTTTCCAGTCGGGCGGTTTGGAAGTTGTATTCTCACCAAGTTGACCAAACATCTTCCGAGACCCATTCAATCGAACTCGAAACCAATCCCTACACTTCAAAGTGAAGCGTGGAACTTTGTTGAATCTTGCATACCAGCCTTGAGCACGAACCATTTTCCTTTCACTCTTAAAGCCGCAAAGAGCTCTAAGCTGGCCATCTGTTTCAAGAAAACCAAATTCAAGTGGAAAAGTAAAGATAAAGGCTAAGGATTTTACCCACTTGAAATTCGTATTGGATGGTAATGGCATTGGAAAATGTGTTTCTAGTGGTTTTGCAAGCTTTAATCCCTTGTGTTCTTCTGTGAATTCCTCCACTTCCTTGCAAACTTCTTCAACTGCAACCACGTTTTGATCAAAGGTTTCGATATCTTCCTCATCACTCAAGTCATAATTTGGAGGTTGAGAGAAGTCTACCTCCACGTCATTTTCGTATTCACTTGGAGAAGATTCTTCAATCTCAGAAAATTTACTTGCGGATGCAAGTTCATTACTAGGAGAACTTGACTCGTGATTATCATTATCAAGGAAACTCGCGTCTTGAGTTGATCCGTCTAGTTCTTCATAAGATACCTGCTTTGGGGGCTGTGCACTATCCTCCTTAGCATCAATTGCAAATTTCTTGACGGAATTCTCCATAATTCTGGATTCCCATGGAGGTTTAGCATCTCCTAAATCTTTAACCAATTCTTCGTCTTCGATAATTTCAGCTTCCTCCACTTGTTCCAGTACGAAATCATGCTCTTTACTGTCCATTGGAGTTTCTAGTATATCCTTCATGCTGCGTTCTTCATTAGATTGCCCACATAAAGCCATGGGGGTTCCTTGAGTGTCCGAATGTCGGGAAGGTAATCAATTGATTGCTTGCTCCAGTTGGTGAAGGGTTGCATGAAACTTTTCCACTGTTTTCTTGAGTTTCTCCCTTGATTCTTGGGAGTAATTGGATTGGAATTGGGGTGGGTATGGGTTAGGGTCATATGGAGGTGAATGGTAGTAGGGGGCTTGTGAGTATGGTGGTTCATAGTTATGCTGATGAGGTAGGTCATAGGCACATGATGGGGCTTGTTGGTAACTACAAGGGGTCCACCATATCTATCATCTTGGTATGCACCTCGGAATGGCTCTTAACTATAGTAATTTGGTGGGTGTTGGTTGTCACGAAAGGGTCCACCATAACTATTGTCTCGACATGCATTGTTGAATAGTCATCGTCCATGGTACGTTGGAAGGTGTTGTTGCCTAAAGGGTTGATCAGATCCTCGTGGCTCTGTCCATCTCTGATTGTTTTGACATTGATGCATGTTCCTGTTATAGCTTCCATTCCTTTCAACAATATTGGAACCAAACTCAAAGCGACGGGGTGAGAACTCATAGTAACTAATAAAAATTAAAAAAAAATAAAAACAAGCAAAATTAAATATTTACAATAACCAATAATAAGGCACACATTTGCAATTCCCCGGTAACGGCGCCATTTTTGATCGATCGGTTTTTCTATCAGTAAAGAATTTTTACAAGAATAATCGCGTTGTAAGTATAGTTTCTAAACCAACAGAGAATTCTTTCGTACAAAAGTTTTGGTTGTCACTTAAGCAAACCCAATAATATTTATAACCGAAGTATTTAAACCTCGGATCGTCTTCTCAAAGAATTACAGGGAAGTATGATTTATTATTGGTTATGGAAAAGGAATGTTTTTGGGTTTTTGAATAGTGAACAGGTAATTTAAATGGCAAGGAAAGATAAATTAATAATTAAAAAATCTCTTGGCAAGGTATGAGAACTGGAAATCCCATCATAGTTATCCTTATTAGGTGTGATGAGAATTGTTATTGCTCCCACTTAGTTAACCCTTACTAAATAAAGGAAAGTCAAGTGGACTAATTAATTTGATCCTCAAGTCCTAGGTCAACTCCTGTGGAAAGACTAGCTTTAGAGGGATCAAAATTAATCAGCAATTCCCAAATCTCAATCAACCGTGAATTTGAATTAACTCAAGTGTTGGAGAAAATAAATCTAAATTAAATTGAAAGCATCATAAATAGAATAAAACAATCATAAGTATGAAATACCTTGAATTATATTAAATAGAATATTTAAATCTTGACATGAAAAGGTTCATAAGCTAAATTGGAACATTAACAAGTAAAAGCATTGGAATAAATAAAAGTAGAAAATAAATTAAAGGAACTTTGAACTTGTGATTGTAGAAGCAATCCTAAAATAAGAGAAATCTTAATCCTAAATCCTAAGAGAGAGGAGAGAACCTCTCTCTCTCTCTCTTTAAAACTACATCTAAAACCTAAAATTATGAACAATGAATGTTGTTTTCTCTTGTCTCCATGAATGGATGGATTGATTCCCCCACTTTATAGCCTCTAATCTGTGTTTTCTGGGCCGAAAACTGGGTCAGAAATAGCCCAGAAATCGCTGGGGGCATTTTCTGCAGATTCCTGTACATGGCGTCTTTCACGCGTTCGCGTCGGTCACGCGTTCGCATCATCTGGAGTTTTTCCTTGTCACACGTACACTTCAGTCACGCGTACGCGTCATTTGCGTTCTGCTCAAGGCACGCGTCCGCGTCAGTCACGCGTTCGCGTCGCTGCCATTTTGCGCTTGGCACGCGTCCGCGTCGTCCATGCGTTCGCGTCGCTGCCTTTTCTTCAAAACTCCATTTTTTGCTTTCCTTCCATTTTTGTATGTTTCCTTTCTGTCCTTTAAGCCATTTCTGCCCTAGGAAGCCTAAAAATACTTAACACACAAATCACGGCATCGAATGGTAATGAAGGATAATTAAATTTAATATTTTTAAAGCATAGGAAACATGTTTTTACATATATCATAAAATAAGGAAGGGAAAGTAAAACCATGCAATTCATATGAATAAGTGGGTGAAGAATTGATAAAAACATTCAATTTGAGCACAAGATGAATCATAAAATATGGGTTTATCACGTGCCATCAATACCCGTATTCTGGAATTGGGCTTGGACTTTGTTGATAGGGATTTGGGGAGGATAAACACTTCGTAGGTGAAGGAATTCTACTGCAACTTCTTTCATGCTACTCTTGATTCCGTCCACCTACGGGGTGGTGAGATCTTGATCACTGAGGCAGCTATTGGGGAGGCATTGCTTTGCCGACCTCGTACTGATGACACATGTGCCTATCAGCAGGCAGAGATAGCTATCCACTGCATGACCTTTGATTATGAGGCGCTGAAGCGCGTGATTGCCACACCGGACTGCCCTTGGGTAATGGATTCTGGCAACAAGAAATCCAAGGGGATGCTATTCACTTATCTATCGAGAGAGGCTAAGGCTTGGCAGCATATATTCACCCATTATGTCTTGCCCACCACTCACTTTTCAAAGATTCCGATGGATATGCTAGTTCTTATTGGCTGTGCCATCGAGGGGAAAGAGGTAGACTTCCCACAGTTGATTAGGCAGAGCATGTGGCGTGCACACATTCATGGCCTACTGCCATTTCCTACATTGGTCACCAGCATGATTGAGCTAGCTGATGTCCCATGAGAGGACGATGACGTGACACCACAACCCCCAGATGATGACGGCAAGGAGGTTACTATTCCGTGGGGTGGGTGGGTGCACGAGAAGCCTCCACCCAGACGCCGTTCTCGAGCTAGAGTAGTGGTGGAAGCAGCTCAGCCTTCATCTTCCGCAGCAGCAGCAGGACCCTCCTCTGCTTCAGCAGCCGCAGCACCCTTGCCACCACCACCAGCACCTGAGCTGACATACCTGTTAGTTCAGCACCTGTTTCGCTTCATGGAGCACAGTGAGTGTCGTATCATGCGACGTCTCGATCGCATAGACCAGGTCTTCGTATCACATGGTATTGAGCTACATCCTCTCCCAGACTCTCCCGCCTCCGATGAACAGGATCAGGAGGAGGAGCATGTTGAGGAGGCGACTCAGTAGGAGGCACCACCAGAGACACAGCCACCACAGAGGTTCCACAACCCCCTGAGGACTCACAGCCAGTACCACAGCCACAGCCTGAGCCTGAGCCATAGACCGGCGCCACCGTTGACCCCCAGCCCGTGCTTCAGCAGTAGCATCGAGGATGATGCTTCATCCTAAAGTGTAGGGAGATCACCGTTCGTGACCAGTGGATAGCATTTGTACGGTGAACTTTCAGACATTTATCCTCTAGCTTCTGGTACTTTATTTTGTACTATAACTTTGAGATTAGTGTATATATTTGTTATCTTGGGATTACTTTATTTTAGTTGTCACATTTTGCACCTTAGATGGTATATATTCCATATTTTGGTTGGATTTTTATCATATAGTTGTTTTAGTGTTTTTGGTTGTGAATTGGAAAAATATTGTGAATTGTTGAAACCTAGTTGATCCCCTTTGCGTATGAAATTTGCTTTGATTGGAAAAGGTGTAAACTAAGAAATTTTTTTTTAGTTTTCCGAATCACAACATTACATCAGAATAAGCTTAATCAATATGATGAAAATTTCCAAGAAACCCATTTCTAGGGCACTACCCCAATTGGTTGAAAATTTTTTAGGACTTGCTTGGATTATACACTTTGTGGATCATGTTTTGAGCAAAGAACACAAGCATGCGAGTTTTGAGCCTAACTGTATGGTTACATCATATGACCACTTATTTTCATTCTTGTGTGCATTATTCTCTGCCTATGAGTATAATCTTTGATTTGTTTGATTCTTTATGTCCATTATTTTGTGTATACATGCATTTATATGATTGAGGCCATTGTTCAAATAGCTCACTTACCCAATTAGCCTACCTTTTATCTTCCATTGTTAGCCAATTTTGAGCCCATGCTTAACCCATTTATTCTTAATGATAGCACATTACAAGCCTAAGTGAAAAATAATAAATGTCCCTTGTTTGGGTCTTTGATTAGCTTAGGCTAGTGAGGGTGTTCATTACTTGATTTCAGAAAGTTGGGAACATTGGATAGAGATAAAAGTGTATTTTTGTATTTTTGTTGARAATCTTGGAAATTGGGTACACACTCATGTATTAATCATGTGTAAACCATATGCATTGATGTTCTTGTATATATTTTAGTTTGAAAAAAAAATAGAAAAAGAAAGAAAAAGAATTACAATAAAAAGGGAACGAAAATGCCCCAAGGTGAAGTTCAATAATGATCAATGCACATGTGTGGTGATCAAGAGAGAATACATGAGTGTGTAAAAAACTGAAGAATGGATAGCTAGGTTGTTTAGAATTGTATAAGTTGTCATAGGTTAGGTGGAAAGTTTAAGTTAATCAAAGATCCAATTCTCAAACTCACTTGACCATATGTATCCTACCTTGACCTAAGCCCCATTACAACCTATGGGAAAGTCCTCATGATATTTGTATGCATGCATAGAGTAATTTTTGATTGTTAGATGAGAAACAAATCTTGGAAAGCATGATTAGGGGATAATTGAGTAAATCAACCCCATACACTTGAGTGCCTAGAGCGGATACACATCCGGCGAGGGTTCGATCGCTCAATTACATGTTTTCACCCATGATCATCTTTTCTTGCAAGTTTGTAAAATCTTTCAATTATTCAATCCAATTGTGGTTTGCTTTGATTGCTATTGCCTTAACCCTTGTGATTGCATGTGTATTCTTGGAGATTGATTTATTTTGACTGAGCCATTGCATTCATGTAAATAGGTTGCATATAGATAGATTGCATTTGGTTAGCTTGCATTGAATAAATGTTGATACCTGATAAACCACTATTTTATGGTTTATATTGTGTTTATTTATGTGGTTTTATCATGATCT
>QBTX01001986.1:0-27820 GCA_003063285.2 Arachis monticola
GACTTATATCAAATAAAAAAAAAAAAAAAAACGGCAGCAGAATTAGCTTTTAGCATTGTATCTTTATTTTTTCTTCGGCTATATTCAATTTCTGTATTCTTCTTATCTTCTACCCCCTATCATTTCTTTATTTTGGCTCGAAAACAGAGCAATTAAGTTTTAAGTTTGGTGTTGAGCTGAGCCACTGTTCTAGGTTTGATTTATCTTTAATAGCACCTTAAGACCATGGTCCAATCCGTTCGCAAGAAAGAGAAAAGGGGAAGGAACCAGTGCAAGCGCGGTTCTTCATGGGAACTCATGGCGGCTTCAGATCCTAATTACGTGAAGAACATTTTTTTGATATCACTGGCAAGAGGCCGGTTTTACCAGAAGTGCAGTTTAAGCTCCAACCGAACGAATTTCTGGAAATTCCGTGTGAGATTCAGAGAAGAGGATGACAATTTCTGTGCAATCCACACACACAGGCGGGACAGTTGATGAGTTCAAGATTTCTAGGTGGGGAAACTGTGGAAGTCACGGTTACAAGAATGTGTCCTTACGCTAGATGAATCAAAAGGGACCACAAAACTTTTGTAAAGTGGGGAAAAACGCAGTTGACTTTACAAAGCCCAGAGACCATCAAGACAGGTAGCCTTTACCAGATACCAGAAGAGCTGCGAATACAATCGATTTTATTCCTATAGTGAGAAGATGTACAGAGATCAGCGGCTGGGACAAGTAATCGCCGACATTTGTATTCCATGTGCGCAGTGAAAAAACCAGTCAGAAGGGAAATCTGGCCATATCAGAGTAGGTGACCTGACACCTTTGGCTATGAGGCGGCATCATTTCATTCGCTGGTCCATCATGCCCACGAGCAACCGGCGTTCCGAGTGTAACACTGTTGAACTGCCGAGCAGGTTCATGATCCAACTATACTTTTTTGTTGGGATAAGCCAGTTGGAGTGGCAAACATTATTGCTGATCAATTCTACCACATGATGAGCGGATAATTTATACGCTTTTTGACATTGTTTTTTAGTATGTTTTTAGTAGGATCTAGTTACTTTTAGGGATTTTTCTTTAGTTTTTATGTTAATTCCAATTTCTGGACTTTACTATGAGTTTGTGTGTTTTTCTGTGATTTAGGTATTTTTGGCTGAAATTGAGGGAACTTGAGAAAAATCAGATTCAGAGGTTGAAAAAGGACTGCTGATGCTGTTGGATTCTGACCTCCTGCACTCAAAGTGGATTTTCTGGAGCTACAGAACTCGAAAATGGCGCGCTTCAAATTGCGTTGGAAGTAGACATCAGGGCTTTCCAGAAATAATAATGTCCATACTTTGGCCAAGAATTGACGACGTAAACTGGCTTCAAGCCAGCCTTCTGGCCAAATCTGGCGTCCAGCGCCAGAAAAGGATCCAAAACCAGAGTTGAACGCCCAAACTGGCACAAAACTGGCGTTCAACTCCAAATGGCCTCTGCACGTGCAACCTTAAGCTCAGCCCAAACACACACCAAGTGGGCCCGGAAGTGGATTTTATTCATTAATTACTTACTCATGTAAACCCTAGTGACTAGTTTATTATATTAAATAGGCTTTTTACTAATTCTTTTTTCATCTTTGGTCTCAGTTTTTATTCCATTTGTTCATCTTAGGAGACTATTGATCTCGTTTAGGGGGCTGGCCATCTCGCCATGCTGGACCTTCACTTATGTATTTTCAACGGTAGAGTTTTTACACTCCATAGATTAAGGTGTGGAGCTCTGCTGTTCCTAAAGGATTAATGCAAAGTACTATTTTTTTTATTCAATTTCTTCTTATTTCGCTTCTAAGATATCCATTCGACCCAAGAACTAGATGAAGGTGATGATATGTTTTGTGACGCTCATCATCCTTCCCCATTGAATTAAGATCAAAGCACCAAGCTTTGGAGCCATTACCAGGGATTGTTCGAGCCTGGAGATCACAATTTCGTGCACCACACATCGTCACCAACACCAAGGACAATACTAGATTGGGCTTCCCACATCTCATCTTCTGCCTCTGTGGTGCTGCTAGAGTGAAGATAGAGAATGACTTCCCTATCCCAACCAAGAAGCCCATTACAAAGAAACAGCTGGAACAAACAAGGAAACATCGAAGGCACCCCATAGAACAGGCTGAGGAAGGAGATGAAGAAGAGTTGCCTCATGGACAAGATCAGCCACCACATGAGTATTGGTAGCAGCTTGCATCCTCCATGGAGTAGATGAGGGTCACCAATGACAACCGCTAGCAGTAGTACATGGCATCTGTTGATGAGATGAGAGCCATACAGAATAGTCGATGGGAGCATCTCTGTACATCCCTTGATGAGATTAGAGCAGATCAGCACTCTCAGCAGCAAGAGATTCAGCAGCTGAGGCAGGATTACAGCCATCTGAGAGGACCCTACGGAGCTCAGCCCGAGGAGATAGATTCCCACCAGGGAGATTGAGGTGGCTCAGTTCCTTTTTATCCTCATTATCATTTTACTGTTATTTTTATGATTAGGTTTCTGTTTTCTGTTTATTTTATTATTGCATGATCAGTGGTTATTTCAATTCCTAGGTCTAGTTAACTTATTACCTATTTCATTATTTTATTCTCGTTTTCATGCTAAAAAAAAGAGTGTCTCATGTATTGCACACTGAGCTTGAAAATCAAAAGAAAAGAAAGAAGTGATGTAATGCATGAAAAGAGAGAGTTTATATCTAAGATTTATCATATTTACTTAAATGTGGTGGTGTTATTTGTAATTCTGAATGAATGACATGAACAGAGCATATTTGAATTTAAATCAAGGGATGTTGATGTATGAGGAACATGGATTTAGAGAATTATTATGACTTCTCTGAAATAAACAAAAATTTAATCCTTGAAGCAAAAGAGATAGCAAGATAAGCATAAGAGCAAGGTCCAAGGCTCTGAGRATCAATGACTAGGGAGGTCAGACATGATTAAAAGCTCAAAGAGTTGTTTCCCTAGTCATATGCTTGTGGTGTTCTTGTGTCAAGTAATCCTTGAGACAAAACATTTAGAGTCGAGATCAAATGCAATTAACGGAGTATGCCAAAGGCTTTGAGCACCACTGTCTGGGAGTAACTGAAAAGAAAAAAATCAAATAAAGTGGAGAAAAATCAGAATTTAGAAAGAGTTCCCCAGTCAAGTGCTTGTGGTGTTTCTGCGTCAAGTAAAGTTTGAGACAAAATATTTAAAGTCACGGCTAGGCTCAAGATGCAAAGCACCAAAGAAAAGAGAATTAAAGTAAATCCTGCCGTGTTCAAGGATTAAACTGGAGTATAAAGATCAGAGAACTCATAATATGATCCGGATTCCCAATTTCGAATGACACTAACATTCCTCTGATTCAAAGGAGAGTGAGATGCCAAAACTATTCAGAGCTACAATGAATAAACCCCATTTTTAAGAATAGGCTTGAGCATGACTAAACTCTCACTTCTCATGCAAATTCACATCTTAATCATATACTTATTTTGGTTGCTTGAGGACAAGCAACAATTCAAGTTTGGTGTTGTGATGCGTGAGCATCTTTTCTATCTTTTTCTAGTAAATTTGCATTCAAATTGTTGAGTTTATTCATGATTTAAATATCTTTTAGCCACTATGGATGCTAATTTGAGTTGTGTGCAATTCCATTTATTTCAGGTAGCATCCGGATGCATTTGATGGAGTTTTATAGCAGAAAAGGAAGAAAGCGAGTGATGCTGTCAACCCCGACCTCCTTGCACTCAAACAAGAATAACTTGAGCTATAAAGGTCCAATTGACGTGATTTCAGCGGCATTAGAAAGTTAACTTCCAGAGCTTTCCAACGATGTATAATAGTACATACTTCTTCTTAAGAATTTTCGGCCTTCTCCACGTTGAACTTGAGCTTTCTCAAGTTCAACGTGGAATCCACGTACAAAGGAGAAATCACACATTATCCACGCTGAACTTGAGAATTTCCAAGTTTAGCGTGGACTCAAGGAACTCGCTCAAAGAACCACTGCCTCCTCCATGCTGAACTTGGAAATTCTCAAGTTCAGCGTGGACTCAAGAATGAATGCCAAAGGAAACACTGCCTCCTCCACGCTGAACTTGGAAATTTCCAAGTTTAGCGTGGACCTTAATGCTACCAGTGGTCCCCAACCTCATCTAAAGGGCTCGCGCAAATCATTCCTTTAATTTTGATTTAAATTTTTATTTATTTATAACTAGGAAAAGATATTATTTTAGTTTTAGAAAATATATTTTACATTAATTAGGATTAGATAAAAAAGGGAAAAGAATCAGCCCTTCGGGCTCATCTCTCTTCTCTTCTATCTCATTCCGTAATTTACAATTTTTCAGAATCCTGGTTTTTCTCTCTGAACCATGAGCAACTAAACCTCCATTGTTAAGGTTAGGAGCTCTGTCTATTTGTATGGATTGATTTTATTGCTTTTTCTATTTTAATTCATGTCTTGATTTATATTTAAGAATTGTTTTCGTTCTTTATTTTATAAATTTGGGTGGAACAGAAGTACGACCCTCTTTCTAATTGAGTTCTTGTATAACTTGAAAAAGCTCTTTACTTGAACAACAGCTTGAAAATATATTCTCCTAAATTTCTAATTACCTAGACTTAACGGGATACGTGACATATAATCCTCTTGTATTTGGGTAATTAGGATTTTTGTGGCATATAAACTAGAATTGAACTTCATCCTCTAATTGGAATTAAGTGACCAAAGAATTGGCGGTTGATGAAAGTTAGAGTAGACTAAGAAGGTCTAAGGAATTAGGGCTTAGTCATATATAGTTTGCCATGAATTGAATCTTGCATGATTAAAATAGTTAGTAAGAAAATTCAATCCGGAAAATAGATATCTCTGAAGCCTTAACTGTTTCTCCATATATTATTCTCATCTCAATTTACTGCTTGCTTTCTGAATTTATGAATTTACTGTTTATGCTTTTGAACTCTTAAAACATCATTCTCTGTTAGTCTAACTAAGTAAATTAATCAACCATTGTTGCTTAGTCCATCAATCCTCGTGGAATCGACCCTCACTCACTTGAGGTATTACTTGGTACGACCCGGTGCACTTGCTGGTTAGTTTGTGGTTATAAATTCCGCACCAGTAATCCTAAATGTAATACTTGGAATTACTCCTCAGTTTGTCTCTTTGATATTTTGAAAAATTAGGAAGAAAGATATTGGCAACCAAGTAATTTGCCATCAATGCAAACCAAGGAAGGCTATCCGAAATAGCATGCAAACCATCCAAAAGGAATGAGTCGTCAATCGGAAATGGGTCATATTTAAGATTTTCACGGTGGCTCAGATGGTCCGCAACTAAATTTTGTGACCCACTTCGATCCCTAATCTCAACATCAAACTCTTGCAAGAGCAAGATCCAACGTATAAGCCTAGGTTTCGACTCATTCTTTGTCAACAAATATTTTAAAGCTGCATGATCCGTATACACCACTATTTTGGAGCCTAGCAAATAGGATCTAAACCTATCCAATGCATGAACAATCGCTAGAAGCTCTTTTTTCATAGTGGTGTAATTGGATTGCGCCGTATCCAATGTTTTTGAAGAATAAGCAATAATGTAAGGGAGTTTACCCTCGCGCTGGAAAGCATGGCACCACAGCATGATTGGAGGCGTCACACATAGTCTCAAATGATTGTGTCCAATCAGGGCCTCTTACAATAGGTGCTGTAGTGAGGGCTTCCCTCAACTTCTCAAATGCTTCTTTGCAAGCATCATCAAACTCAAATTCCACATCTTTCTGCAACAAGCGGGATAGTGGTATGGCAATCTTGCTAAAATCCTTGATGAAGCGCCTATAAAATCCTGCATGTCCCAAAAAAGAGCATACCTCCCTCACAGAAGAGGAGTAAGGTAAACTAGTAATGACATCAACCTTGGCTGGATCCACAGAAATGCCTTTATTAGAAACTACGTTCCTAACACTATGCCTTGTCTCACCATGAAGTGACATTTTTCGAAATTGAGGACAAGGTTAGTGTTAACACACCTCTCTAAGACCTTAGCCAAGTTATCTAAACAGCTATTAAAAGAAGTCCCATATACACTGAAATCGTCCATAAAGACTTCTAGACAACTCTCCATGAAATCAGAAAAGACACTAGTCATGCACCGCTGAAAAGTAGCGAGTGCATTGCACAACCCAAATGGAATCCTTTTGTATGCAAAGGTGCCAAAAGAACAAGTAAATATGGTCTTTTCCTGATCCTTAGGAGCAATATGTATCTGGATGTAGCCAGTAAAACCATCAAGGAAGCAGTAATGGGATTTACCTGAAAGTCGATCCAACATCTGGTCAATAAATGGCAAGGGGTAATGGTCTTTCCTTGCTGCGGCATTCAGCTTCCTATAATCAATGCATACACGCCAAGCATTTTGCACCCTCGTCGTGACCGTTTCACCATCTTCCTTCTTGACAGCAGTGATTCCTGATTTTTTTGGAACAACTTGAACTGGGCTCACCCACTCACTATTGAAAATTGGATAAATAATGCCCGCATCAAGCAACCTTGTGACTTCTTTTTTCACCACATCAAGAATGGTGGGGTTGAGCCTTCTTTGGGGTTGTCTCACCGGCCGAACTCCTTCTTGGAGGAAGATACGATGCAGGCACATATGTGGGTCAATCCCCACAATGTCGACCAAGCTCCAACCGATTACTTTCTTGTGCTTCCTTAGGATCTCTAGGAGCTTCTCTTCTTCTTGGCTAGAGAGCTCACTAGCAATGATTACCGAAAACCTTTGGTTGTTCTCAAGGAATGCATATTTCAAGTGAGAAGGTAGAGGCTTCAATTCGGTTTTCGCTTCAAGTTGAGGTTCTTTTTCACCATGATCATTGATGAGAGAATTATTGTTGATCTAGAATTTAAAAAAAAATAGAATCTCATTGCAAGCATAGTCTAGACCAACAATTAACTCTCAATCAAAGTTTAAATAAAAGATGTCACAATCAACACAAAATAATCAAAAGTTTTAATTCCCAGGTCGTTCTCCCTAGGAATTGCAATGAAGTGCTCAATTATTGGCAATGAGGTATTGGGGGTTGTGATTGCAAGCGACAAGAAAATTAAAAGGCAAGAAATTAAATAAGCATGCGAGGAATTAAATAAAAAGCAATTAAAGCAATGAAAATGGAAATTAAGTGGCAAAAAGGAACTCTTGGCAAGGGTTAGAAATTAAGGATTCCTATCCTAGTCATGGACCAAAAATATGGTAATTGTGTAGAATTAATCCCAATTTGTCTATCCTAACATCAAGGATAAGTCAAAAGGGCATAATTGATCTCAATCCAGAAGTCCTAGTTAACTCACTAATTACTTAGTGAAAGACTAGCGTCAATGGAAACCAAACCAACTAACAATCCTAACACAATGTAGAATAGACATCCATAACTTAAGGTCACCTAAGTCCTCAATTCCAAGCTAAGAGTGGGAAAAACTACACTAAAATTAGAAGAGACATTTTATCAAACACTTAGTATGCATAAAAGTGGAAAGCATATTAAATTGCAACAATAATAAAATCTATAACTACCAATTGCAATAAAATGATAATAAAACTCCAATAAGCATTAAAGAAATATAAAACATCAAAATTGCATTAATGAAACCAAAATTAACAAGTGTTCATAAACTAAAAGTGACAAAATTGAGAAAATAACAAAAGAAATGAAGATGATCAAGACAAGAAAGCATGAAAACATAAATATAACTACATTAGAACAAGAATTAAAGACTAAAATTAAAGAGAAATTAAGATAAAAACACTAAATTCTAGAGAGAGGGGGAGCTTCTTTCTCTAGAAAACTACCTACAACATAACAAAACCTAAAACTAATTGCTCCCCCATTGCCTCCACTTGAATTATGGTTGAAATAGCTTCAGAAATGAGTTGGATTGGATTTTAGGGCCCAAAATTTGCAGCCAGCAAATTGCATTAATAAGGTCACGTACTGGGGCCTATGCGTATGCACACTTTCTATTTTTCCACGTGTGCGTACGCACACATGCTTGTGCGTGCGCACACTTGCTGAAAAGCTCCAAACTACATTTCTTCATGATTTCTCCACTTTTGCATACTTTTTCCTCACTTCTTCAATCTATATTAGCCTTGTAAATCTAAAATCACTCAACAAACACATCAAGACATCAAATGGAATTAAAGTGAATACAATGTAGCAAATAAGGGCCTAAAAAACATGTTTTCACTTTTAAGCACAATTTAGAGAGAATTTACAAAACCATGCTATTTCATTGAATAAATACAAGGAAAGTTGATGAAATCCACCCAATTAGAGCAAATAAATACCATGAAATGTGGATTCATCACATCCTCACACATAAACAATAGCATGTCCTCATTCTAAACTCAAGAAAGAAACAAGGGGTATTACATTTATTCATTGCAAGGAAACTACCTATATGCAATCTATCTAAATGAATGCAACCACTTAGTCAAAATGAATCAATTTCCAAGAAAGCATATATGAACATAAGGGCTAAAGTAATCTTAACCAAGTCAAATCCATAATTGATTAGAGTTATTGAAAAGAATTTACAAACTTGTAAGAAAGGAGATAATCAAAGGTGGAAACATAGAATTTGAGCAATCAAACCCCTCACCGGATGTGTATCCGCTCTAATCGCTCAAGTGTTTAGGGTTGATTCATGCAATTCTCTTCTAATCAAGCTTTCTAAGATTTGTTTTTCATCTAACAATCAACAATCATTCAATACATGCATACAAGTATCATGAGGATTTTTCATGGTTGCAATGGGGCTAGGGTAAAGGTAAGGATGCATATGGTCAAGTGAGCTTGAAATTTGAATCTTTGACTAACTTAAGCTCTCACCTAACCTACATAACAACCTATACAATTCAAATGCAAACCTAGCTACCCATTTCTCACTTTTTCACACACTTATGCATTCTTTTCATTTCACATCTCATATGCATTATTCTTATTACTCTACTTTGGGCATTTTATCTCCCTTTTATTCCTTTCTTTTTCTATTTTTTTTCAATACAAAATATATACAAGAGTGTCAATGCATATGGTTTAACATTTGATGCATGAGTATGTAGCTAATTCCCAAGATTTTCAACAAAAGTATAGAAAATCCACTTTTACCTCAACCAAAGTTCCCAAACTTTTCCACACTTAGATGATTCACACTCTCACTAGTTTAAGCTAATCAAAGATCCAAATGAAGGACATTTATTGTTTTCCACTTTAAGGCTAGTCATGTGCTAACTTTTAAGAACAAAAGGGGATTGAAATAGGCTCAAAGTTGGTTAACAAAGGAAGATAAAAGGGTAGGCTATTTGGGATAAGTGAGCTTAATGAAAAGATGACCTCAATCATATAAATTCATATATACATCAAACAATGGACATAAAGAATCAAACAAATCAAAGATTGCAATCATAGAAAGAGAATAACACACACAAGAATGAAAATAGTGGTTATATGAAGTAACCACACAATTTGGCTCAAAACTCACATGCTTGTATGTTCTTAGCTCAAAAACATGTTCCACAATATTTTTCAAGCAAGTTTCAATACAAAAAAAAAACCAACTCAAATCAATTAGGATGTCAACGCTCTATAAAAATTATTTTTCTTGAAAAATTTCACTAAATTAACTAAGCTTATTATATGTATGCAAAGACACAATAAACTAGGAAAAAATGCAATTAAAGCTCTAAAATATATACACACTAAGAAAAAATAAAATGTGCAAGTGTTTAGGATTAGAATTTGTCACCCAAGATTGCCGATCAGTGACGACCTCCCCACACTTAAGGGTTTGCACCGTCATCGGTGCATCCAAGATGAGCAAGGGGGTATGGCGACTTCAGATTACCACCTTCAGCTGATGGATCAATCGGCTACTGCGTGCTCTTCCTCCTGCTTCCCTTGTTGCATATGGTGACTCATCCATGAAAAATAGAAAATAGGATAGTAAGATGAGTGAATGCAAAAACAAGGAAGCATAGATTGTCAGAATGAGGTGATGAATCACTAAAATGAGTGAGTGAATAGGTTTGTTACATGAAGGAATAAGTGTGTGAATTCTAAGTTGCGCGGTTTAGAACACACACACTAGTATGGAAAGCTATGTCACAATTACACAAAAGAACATGCACTTCACTCATTCTAGTATGCTTGAAATACTTTAAAAAGGAAACTTGTAGGTTAAGATAAACAAACAAGCAATGAAGAAGCACAAGAGTATTCAAGCAAGAATTAAGAAATTGTGAAAGGCTAATGAAAGAAAGTTTATTTGCAACACCTAATTGACATGAAGTGGAAGACATGTCAAGCATAATCCACAAAGCTTAAAAAGCTCAAAAAAAATGTCACTAGGTAAGCTTATAATCCAATTTCACAATTCCTTAATTTCAATGCATCAACTAGATGACTTAAATAAAAATCAATCATAACAAGCATCACCTAACAAAAAATGCATCAAGTAAGAACAAATTGCCTATCTATAGATAATGAAATCAAATTACATGGTGGTCAAACATGTAATTTAGAAATCCAAAAAGATTCATGAAGGCAATGTTATGAGTACCTGGTATGCACAAAATTCAACATTCAAAACTCAATACCAAGCAACAAAATATGACCTCAATGAAGATATCCAACAATATTTAGCAACAACAATATCAATAATTCAGCAGCAATATCTCAACAAAATTAACAAATCAACTCAATCATCCAACACTTAGCACCAAAACAGAAAATTAAACTAACTCACTAAATAACTAACTAACTAACTAAGTAACTAACTAACTAAAAATGAGTATGGTGGGTGGTGAATGATAGTGATGGATGGTGGTTGGAGGAGGGAAAGAAGAGAGGAGAAGAGAAAAGAATAGAAGAAATAGAGAGAAGAGGAGAAAAGAAGTAGGGTGGTGTGAAAACAGAGTCGTGCGTACGCACAAAAATTGTAAAATGGGGGTGTGCGAGCGCACACATATGTGCGTACGCACACTAGGATTTTTTTTCGAAGAATATGAAACGTCAAAATTCGACATATGTGCGTGCACACAGGTCTGTGCGTACGCACAAAAGGCAAAAAGAAGGGGGATGCAGATGCACAAGGCGTGTGACGCTCCCAGCAGAACGGGTATAAGCAAGTGTGCGCACGCACAAGGTGCGCGAAAAGAGGGTTGTGCGTGTACGCACAAGTGTGTGCGCATGCACAGAGCGCAAAATACAAAGGGGCACCCACGCACAAGGTGGGTGAGCGCTCTGAACAGGGGCTGTGCAAAGGGGTGTGCGTATGCATACATGGGTGCGTGCGCACAGGTTCAGAGATTGGGGTGGTTGTGCATGCGCACAGGGTTGTGCGTGCGCACATGCTCTATTTTTTTCAAAAATTTTTAGAGCTTTAAGGCACCAAATTTGAGATCAACAAAAGGATTTTAACCCCAAAACATCCAACATTTCACAACTACATTATCCAAACTAAAAATTAACCTAACCAAGCTTGAAATTAAACTAAACATAAGCTATCTACAAGAAACAAAATGTAATGAATTAAAACTATACACAAGGAGAGGGTTAGAAAGGTGTTACCATGGTGGGGTGTCTCCCACCTAGCCCTTTCATTTATTGTCTTTAAGTTAGACAATTGGGAGATGCCCTTGCTATGGTAGCTTGTGCTTGAATTCTTTCTTGGATCTCCACCAATATTTGCATCTCCAATGGCCTTTGGGATCCCAAATCTTGCGCACCCGATCTTTTTGTTGATCCATGTGATTCCATCTGGGTGGCAAGCATTCAAAGTTCTCACTCAAGCATCCAAACAATCCATCTAATTGAGAATTACACCAACCATTCAAGCAAAATTTTAAAGATTCAACTTCTATGAACCTAGGATCATATTTTCAACCATTACCTAATTTTCCTTTATTTCCCAATCCACAAATATTCCTAAGTTGACTATCATTTTCAATCAAACCATATTCAAGTGGAATAATAAAGCTCAAGGTTAAAGATGTTACCCACTTAAATGAAGGGGGAGATAGTGACTTAGGAGGAGAGACTTCAAATAGCTTTGGAAATATGGGTTTCGATTCCTCTTTCTCTTCTTGTATGATCTCCACCTCTTCAAGTTCTTCAACCACTTCTTCTAATTCTTTGAATTCAACTTTCTCCACTTGCAACTCATGCTTCAATCCCCCTCTTTCTCTTGTTGTTCCAAGCTCTCCTCCAGTCCACATACTTCAATTGGAATTGGTTCTTCACTTTCATTCATGGAGGTGCTTAAATTGTTGGAAGAGTGTAGTGAGGCTAAATGAGATAGGGCTCTGGCAAAGGTAGCCATGATGTTGTCTTGCCTCTTTTGGTACTCTTCTTGCTCTTGAAGGAAGAATTGGAATGCTTCTTCTGTTGAAGGTTGTGGGGAAAAAGAAGGTTCATCATATGGGATAGGGTCCTCGTATGTTGAAGGTGGTTGATATTGATGAGAGTATTGAGGTGGTGTGGGGTATTGGTGTTAGAATTGTGGTGGCTCTAAGTGTGGTTCATAAGGTTGTTCATAAGGCACATAAAGTTGATGGTATGGTAAGTATAGGTTAGGCTCATGTGGAGGTATTTGGTGATAGTGTAATGTGGCTTGTGAGTAGATTTAATCACAATGTTGAGGGTTTAGGTCGTATTGGTGTGCATCAAGAGGTGGATAGTAGTTATAAGGATGTGGAGGAGGTTCTTGCCAAGAGGGTTCCCTAGAAGCATATAGCTCCTCACTCAATTGATCCAACAATTCATGATGCATTTCATCATTGAAGTTCTCATTTCCTACAACATCATAACAACCAAAGTTCAAGCCAAAGGGGTGAGAATTCATAGAGCAAAAGGGAAAAATAAAAACAAAAGCTAATATGAGAAACTAAAACAAACTCCTAACAACTAACAAAATCAAGCAAACAACCAAAAAGAAGCAAAATATTTACATATCAACATATTTACAATAGCCAACAAATAGCACACATTGCAACTCCCCGGCAATGGCGTCAAAAACATGATAAGAGAATTATTGTTGATCTAGAATTTCACAAAAATAGAATCTCGTTGCAAGCATAGTCTAGACCAACAATTAACTCTCAATCAAAGTTTAAATAAAAGATGTCACAATCAACACAAAATAATCGGGAGTTTTAATTCCCGGGTCGTTCTCTCTATGAATTTCAATGAAGTGCTCAATTATTGGCTATGAAGTATTGGGGGTTGTGATTGCAAGTGACAAGAAAATTAAAAGGCAAGACATTAAATAAGCATGCAAGGAATTAAATAAAAAGCAATTAAAGCAATGAAAATAGAAATTAAGTGGCAAAAAGGAACTCTTGGCAAGGGTTGGGAATTAAGGATTCCTATCCTAGTCATGGACCACAAACAAGGTAATTGTATAGAATTAATCCCAATTAGTCTATCCTAACATCGAGGATAAGTCAAAAAGGCATAATTGATCTCAATCCAGAAGTCCTAGTTAACTCACTAATTACTTAGTGAAAGACTAGCGTTAATGGAAACCAAACCAACTAACAATCCTAACACAATGTAGAATGGACATCCATAACTCAAGGTCACCTAAGTCCTCAATTCCAAGCCAAGAGTGGGAAAAACTATACTAAAATTAGAAGAGACATTTTATCAAACACTTAGCATGCATAAAAAGGGAAATCATATTAAGTTGCAACAATAATAAAATCTATAACTACCAATTGCAATAAAATGATAATAATAACTCCAATAAGCATTAAAGAAATATAAAACATCAAAATTGCATAAATAAATGCAAAATTAACAAGTGTTCATAAACTAAAAGTGACAAAATTGAGAAAATAACAAAAGAAATGAAGATGATCAAGACGAGAAAGCATGAAAACATAAATGAAACTACATTAAAACAAGAATTAAAGACTAAAATTAAAGAGAAATTAAGACAAAAACACTAAATTCTAGAGAGAAGGGGGAGTTTCTCTCTCTAGAAAACTACCTACAACACAACAAAACCTAAAACTGATTGCTCCTCCCTTGCCTCCACTTGAATTAGGGTTGAAATAGCTTCAGAAATGAGTTGGATTGGGTTTTGGGGGCCCAAAATTCGCAGCCAGCGAATTGCATTAATGAGGTGACGTGCAGGGGCCTGTGCGTATGCACACTTTCTATTTTTCCACACGTGCGTACGAACATAAGGTTGTGCACACGCACACTTTCTGACTCTCACTTGTGCATACGCACGCATGCTTGTGCCTGCACACACTTGCTGAAAAGCTCCAAACTCCATTTCTTTATGATTTCTCCACTTTTGCATGCTTTTTCCTCACTTCTTCAATTTATATTAGCCTTGTAAACCTGAAATCACTCAACAAACACATCAAGGTATCAAATGGAATTAAAGTGAATAAAATTTAGCAAATAAGGGCCTAAAAATCATGTTTTCACTTTTAAGCACAATTTAGAGAGAATTTACAAAACCATGCTATTTTATTGAATAAATACAAGGAAAGTTGATGAAATCCACCCAATTAGAGCAAATAAATACCATAAAATATGGATTCATCAATCATGAAGCTCATCCTCATTGACTTTCTCTTGTTTATCCTCATGTTTATCCTTCCCTTCAACAATAGGATAGTACAACCTGTTGTAGTCTTCTCTTTGTATCTCTGCTACTACCTCATCAATTACATCACAACAGAGGACAGAGTGTTCTTCAAGTGGATGTCTCATGGCCTCTTCCAAGTTAAACTTTATGGTCTTGTTACCTACCTCAAAAGAGTATGTGCTGGTAAAGGCATCAAATTTAAATTTAGAGGTCTTCAAGAAAGGTCTACCAAGAAAAACGGAGGAGGAACCTCCATTATCCGTCGGAGACATTTCAAGGATATAGAAATCAACCGGAAACACTAAATCCTTGATTGTCACAAGCACATCTTCCACTATCCCTACTACGGTGATCACACTTTTATTGGCTAAGACAAATTTGGCGGCCGATCTTTTCAATGGAGCTAAATTCAACCTTGCAAATATAGAGAGTGGCATGATACTTACACAAGCCCCCAAATCACACATGCAATAATAAAAGGCAACTCTACCAATCCAACAAGATACTAAACATGGTGTGGGGTCACTACACTTTTCTGGAATGGATTTCATCAATGAGGAAATGGAACTACCCAAGGACAATGTTTCCAACTCACCAATCCTATCTTTGTGTGTGCATAAATCCTTTAAAAACTTAGCATACTTCGAAATTTGTTGAATGGCATCAAGAAGTGGAATGGTTACCTCAACCTTCTTGAATACTTGAAGCATGTTTAGATCAAACTCTGGAGTTTTCTTGGCCTTCTTCACCATAGAAGGGAATGGAATAAGAATGGATTCATCCACTATGGCCTTCCTCTTGGGTTCCTTAAGGTTCACTGCTTCTTCCTCTTGCTTTGTGTCTCCTTCATCTTCCTCATATTGAACTTCAACTACCACCTCTTTCTCATGGATGTCTTCCACGGCCCTAGGAGGTATTTCCTCCAATGTAGTCCCCGACTGTAGAGTAATGGCGTTGAGGCCGCCCTTTGGGTTAGGAAGGGGTTGGGATGTGTTGCACGAATTGTGAATCACACTTTTCACAACTAGTACCACTAACCAGCAAGTGCACTGGGTCGTCCAAGTAATACCTTACGTGAGTAAGGGTCGAATCCCACGAAGATTGTTAGTTTGAAGCAAGCTATGGTTATCTTATTATTCTTAGTCAGGATGCCAACAACAGTGTTTTTCAACTTCAATTGTAAAGAGTCAAAGGGCATAAATATAAATACTTATTGTGCAATGACGGAGAATATGTTGGAGGTTTTGGAAGATGCTTTTTGTCTTCTTTATTTCAGTTTTTCTCTTATACTCCTCTTCTCACACGCAGGCTCCTTCCATGGCAAGCTGTATGTAAGGTGTACCGTTGTCAATGGCTACTTCCCCTCCTCTTGTGAAAATGGTCCAAATACTCTGTCACAGCACGGCTAATCATCTGTTGATTCTCGATCATGTCGGAATAGAAATCCCTTGATTCTTTTGCGTCGGTCACTAGACGCTCACGCCCAACAATCGCGAGTTTGAAGCTCGTCACAGCCATTCAATCCTTGAATCCTACTCGGAATACCACAAGACAAGCTTTTAGACTTTCCGGATTTTCAATGAATGCCGCCATCAATTCTACCTATCACCACAAAGATTCTGATTAAGAAATCTAGAGAGATACTCATTCAATCTGATGTAGAACGGAGGTGGTTGTCAGGCACACATGTTCATGGATTGAGGAAGGTCATGAGTGTCACGGATCATCACCTTCTTCATAGTTAGAAGCGCGATGAACATCTTAGATAGGAAAAGCGTGTTTGAATGGAAACAGAGATAATTGCATTAATTCATCAAGACGCTGCAGAGCTCCTCACCCCCACAATGGAGTTTAGAGACTCATGCCACAAAGAGTACAAAAGTTCAGATCTAAAATGTCAGAGGTACCAATAAATCTCTAAAAGTTATTTAAAATACTAAACTAGTAACCTAGGTTTACAGAAAATGAGTAAACTATGATAGATAGTGTAGAAATCCACTTCTGGGCCCACTGGTGTTGTGCTGGGGTTGAGATTAAGCTTCTCACGTGCCTGGGCTGTTTTGGGCGTTCAACTCCCAGGTTGTAAACTGTTTCTGGCATTGACTCCAACTTGTAAACTTGTTTCTGGCGCTGGACGCCAGACTGCAGCATGGAACTGGCGTTGAACGCCAGTTTACATCGTCTATATTGAGCAAGTATGGACTATTATATATTGATGAAACCTCTGGATGTCTACTTTCAAACGCAATTGAGAGCGCGCCATTTGGAGTTTGGTAGCTCAGAAAACCATCTTTGAGTGTAGGGAGATCAGAATCCAACAGTATCAGCAGTTCCTTTTTCAGCCTGAATAAGATTTTTGCTTAGCTCCCTCAATTTAGCCAGAAAATACCCTGAAATCCACAGACAAAAACACACAAACTCATAGTAAAGTCCAGAAATGTGATTTTTAATTAAATTAATAAAAATATACTAAAAACAACCAAATCATTACTAAAAACTAAGTAAAAACAATGCCAAAAGCGTATAAATTATCCCTCTCATCACAACACCAAACTTAAATTGTTGCTTGTCCCCAAGCAACTAAAATAAAGTAGGGATAAAAAGAACAGAATATACAATGAATTCCAAAAAACATCTATGAAGATCAGTTTATTAGATGACGGGGCTATTAGCTTTTGCTTCTGAACAGTTTTGGCATCTCACTTTATCTTTGAAGTTCAGAAATGATTGGTATCTATAGGAACTGCAGAATTCAGATAGTGTTATTGATTCTCCTAGTTCAGTATGTTTGATTCTTGAACACAGCTTACTTTATGAGTTTGGCTTTTCATTGTTTTCATATTTACCACCTGGATACATAAATTCCACGACACATAATGGGTGAACCTTTTCAGATTGTGAACTAGCTTTGCTAAAGTCCCCAATTAGAGGTGTCCAGGGTTCACTCTGTTTTTTTTGCTTTGGACCTTGACTTTAACCGCTCAGTCTCAAGTTTTCACTTGGAAACTCTTCACGCCAAAGCACATGGTTAGGGACAGCTTGGTTTGGCCGCTAAGGCTAGGATTTTTATTCCTTTAGGCCCTCCTAATCCACTGATGCTCAAAAGCCTTGGATCCTTTTATTACCCTTTCCTTTTGGTTTTAAGGGCTATTGGCTTTTTCGCTCTTGCCTTTTGGTTTAAGAGCTTTGGCTTTTTCCTTGCTTTCTTTTTTCTTTTTCTTTGTCTCTTTTTTTGCATTTTTTTGCAAGCTTTGTTCTTCCTGCTTTTTTTTGCTTCAAGAATCATTTTTAATGATTTTTCAGATTATCAAATAACATTTCTCCTTTTTCATCATTCTTTCAAGAGCCACAATTTTAACATTCATAAGCAAACAAATCAAAAGACATATGAGCTGTTCATAGCATTCATTCAGAACAACGAAAATCATTCCACCACATCAAATAATTAAAATATTTTAAAATTCGAAATTCATGTACTTCTTTTCTTTTTTCAGAAAACAATTTTCATTTAAGAAAGGTGATGGATTCATAGGACATTCATAATCTTTAAGACATAGACACTTTAGATACTAGTGATCATATAGTAAAGACACAAACATAATTAAACATGAAGCATTAGTAACGAAAAAAGGAAAATAAGAACAAGGAGATTAAAGGAATGGGTCCACCTTAATGAGGTGGCGTCCTCTCTTCTTGAAGAAACAATGGTGCTCTTGAGCTCCTCTATGTCTCTTCCTTGCCTTTGTTGCTCTTTCCTCATAGCTCTTTGATCTGCAGTCAATTGCTCTACCCACACCAAAACTTAAAAAGTTTGCTCGTCCTCGAGCAAAAGAAGAAAGAAGTGGAGAAGATGGAGGAGATGGAAGTGTGTGAATGGGTGGGTTTGGGAAGGAAATGGTTTGAATTGTATGGAGGAGGTGAGTGGTGGATCCTGTGGGGTCCACAGATCCAGTGGGGTCAAGGATTTAGCATCCTGCTCCAATTAGGCGTACAAAACTGCCTTACTGTGCAATCCTGGCATTTAACGCCAGACTGCTGCCCTGTTTCTGGTGTTAAACGCCCAAAATGTAGCCTGTTTCTGGCGTTTAACGCCAGACTGATGCTTGTTTCTGGCGTTAAACGCCAGCTTGGTGCTTGTTTCTGGCGTTTAAATGCAGACATATCTTCCTCCCGGGTGTGCTATTTTCATGCTGTTTTTCATTCTGTTTTTTGATTTTCTAATTTGTTTTTGTGACTTCACATGATCATCAACCTAAAAAAACATAAAATAGCAATGGAAAAATAAATAGATATAATTAAATAACATTGGTTGCGTCCCAACAAGGCTTCTTAATGTCAATAGCTTGACAGTGAGGCTCTCTCTTGGAGCCTCACAGATAATCAGAGCAAGGTTTGGGACGCTCCAACACCAAACTTAGAGTTTGGTTATGGGCCTCCCAACACCAAAACTTAGAGTTTGACTGTGGGGGCTTTGGTTGACTTTGCAGTGAGAGAAGCTTTTCATGCTTCCTCTCCATGGTTACAGAAGGAGACCTTGTGTCTTATAGTTTGCAATGTCTTCAAACAACAGAGCTTCCTGAATAGGAAACATTGCTCATACCGGAAAGGTTTCAGAGATCTCAGTAGGAGGGAGGGATGCTCCTGGCTACTGGTTCTATCCGGGACAGGTGATCAGCTACTTGATTCTCTGTCCCTTTTCTGTCTCTTATTTCTATATCAAACTTTGCAGAAGCAACACCCCATCTTATGAGCCTGGGCTTTGAATCCTGCTTTGTGAGTAGATATTTAAGAGCAGCAGGTCAGTGTACACAATCACTTTTGATCCTACTAAGTAGGATCTAAACTTGTCAATGGCATAAACCACTGCAAGTAATTCTTTTTCTGTGGTTGTGAATTTTTTTGGGCATCATTTAAAACACTGCTAGCATAATAAATGACATGCAGAAACTTGTTATGCCTCTATCCCAATACTGCACAATAGTATGGTCACTGGCATCACACATTAGTTCGAATGGTAATGTCCAGTCTGGTGCAGAAATAACTGGTGCTGTGACCAGCTTGCTTTCAGGGTCTCAAACGCCTGCAGACACTTTGTGTCAAACACAAATGGCGTGTCAGCAGCTAGCAGATTGCTCAGAGGTTTTGCAATTTTTGAAAAATCCTTTATAAACCTCCTATAGAATCCTGCATGCCCCAGAAAGCTTCTGATTGCCTTAACATTGGCAGGTGGTGGTAATTTTTCAATTACTTCAACTTTAGCTTGATCCACCTCTATTCCCTTGTTTGAAATTTTATGCCCAAGGACAATCCCTTCAGTCACCATAAAGTGACATTTTTCCCAGTTTAAACTAGGTTGGTCTCTTGGCATCTTTTCAGAACAAGTGCTAAATGGTTAAGGCAGGAGCTGAATGAGTCTCCAAATACTGAAAAGTCATCCATGAAGACTTCCAGAAACTTCTCTACCATATCAGAGAAGATAGAGAGCATGCACCTCTGAAAGGTTGCAGGTGCATTACACAGACCAAAAGGCATCCTTCTGTAGGCAAACACTCTAGAAGGACTGTGAATGCTTTTTTCTTGGTCCTGAGGATCTACTGCAATTTGGTTGTAACTGGAATACCCATCCAAAAAAGCAGTAAATATTCATGACCTGCTAGTCTCTCTAGCATCTGGTCCATGAATGGTAAAGGAAAAATGATCCTTTCCTGGTGGCTGTATTGAGTCTTCTGTAGTCAATACACATACGCCACCTGTAACTTATTCTTGTAGGAACCAGTTCATTCTTTTCATTATGAAGCACTGTCATTCCCTTCCTTCTTAGGGATAACATGGACAGGACTCACCCAGGAGCTATCAAGAAATAGGATAGATAATCCCAGCCTCTAGTACTTAGTGACCTCTTTCTGCACCACCTCCTTCATGGCGGGATTTAGCCGCCTCTGTCGTTGAACAACTGGCTTAGCATCATCCTCTAATAGGATCTTGTGCATGCATCTGGCTGGGCTAATGCCCTTAAGATCACTTATGGACCACCCAAGAGCTGTCTTGTGTCCTTAGCACCTGAATTATGCTTTCTCTTCCTGTGGCTAAAGCAGAGCTTATGATTACGGAAAGGTTCACCTTCTCCCAGAAATGCATATTTCAGGGATGGTGGTAGTGGGTTTGAGCTCGGGTTTAGGAGGTTTCTCCTCTTCCTGAGGAGTTTTCAGAGGTTCTTTTATTTCCTCTGGTTCCTCCAGATCAGGCTGAACATCTTTAAAAATTTCCTCTAGCTCTGATTAAACTCTCAGTCATTGACCTCTTTCCACCAGGGAGTCAATAATATCAATGCCTAAGCAGTCGTCTGATGTGTCTGGATGTTGCATAGCTTTGACAACATTCAACTTAAACTCATCCTAATTGACTCTCAGGGTTATCTCCCCTTTTGGACGTCAATGAGGGTTGTCCAGTTGCTAGGAATGGTCTTCCTAGAATGAGAGTTGCACTCTTGTGCTCCTCCATTTCAGCACTACAAAGTCAGTAGGAAGGCAAATGGCCCAACCTTGACAACTCATGTCCTCATTATGCCTAATGGGTTATTTAATGGAGCATCAGCAAGTTGAAGATAGATTCGGGTTGGTTTGACCTCTTCAGTCAAGCCAAGTTTTCTGATAGTGGATACAGGGATTAGGTTGAATGCTGGCCCCAAGATCACATAGAGCTGTCTTGGTGCAGTTACCCTCTAATGCGCATGGTATCATAAAGCTCCGGGATCTTTAAGCTTTTTCTGGGAAGCTTTTCAGAATGACTGCACTGCATTCTTCAGTGAGGAGAACCCTTTCAGTTTCTCTCCAATTCTCTTCTTATGACTCAGATATCTTTCATGAACTTGGCATAAGAGGGTATTTGCTCAAGTGCCTCTGCAAACGGAATCTTTATTTCAGAGTCCTGAGATAGTCTGCAAAGCAGGCAAATTGCTTATCCTGCTCCTCTTTGCGGAGTTTTTGAGGATAAGGCATCTTGGCTTTGATTCCTCAACCTTAGTTGCTGCAGTTTATTTTCCTACAGAGGTAGGTTGAGAAGCCTTCTTGAGGGATTTATTATCAGCACTTGCAGGTGTCTGATCCCTCACTGGCATTTGAAAGCCAGGGTTGGAAGCTGGAGTGGCGTTAGAATTGCCAACTCCTCATCTGTTCCTGGCGTCTGAACGCCAGAACTGTACTTCCTTTGGGCGTTCAATGCCAGTTCCTTGCTTGTTTCTGGCGTTGAACGCCAGTCCTGAGCATGGTTTGGGAGTTCAGCGCCAGCCTTCCACCCAATTTCTGGCGTTTTAGCGCCAGAATTTTTTTTCCTTGGGCTCTTACTGTCCTCAGATGGAATTGGGTAGTTTGCTTCATTTCTTTGGCTTCCTGCTACCTTGAGGTGGGGTATTTTAATGTTTTCCACTTCTTAATTAAACTGCTTGGCTATTCTTTCTGTTATTTGTTTTGAACAGCTGCTGACTTTGTTTGCTTAATTGTTCTTCCATATTTATATTAACCATCCTTGTCTCTTTAGCCTCTCCTTGAATTCCTAACTGTTTTGTTAGAAAATCCAATGGCTGATTGAAATTCAGTACTTGTTCAGCAGGACTGAGTTCAGTAGTCACTGTTTTAGCCTCTTCTTTCATGGAAGGTTCGCTGTTAAGTACAGATGCTGATTCTGGCAAACTGTATCAAATGAGCTTCTTGAGCTTCTTCAATTGTCTTTCTCATGTGGATAGATCCACCAGCTGAGTAGTCTAGAGACATCTGAGCTCTTTCTGTAAGCCATAATAGAAGATGTCTAGCTGAACCCACTCTGAAAATATCTCAGAGGGGCATTTTCTTAGCATCTCTCTGTATCTCTCCAGGCATCATAAAGAGGTTCATTAATCTCCTTGTTTAAAGCCTTGGATGTCCAGCCTTAGCTGTGTCATCCGTTTTGGAGGGAATATTGATTCAGGAATTTCTCTGTCAGCTGTTTCCATGTCTTTATGCTAGCCTTAGGTTGGTTATTTTAACACCTCTTGGCTTGGTCTTTTATAGGCAAATGGAAACAGTAATAATCTGTAGCATCCTGATCTACTTCTTTCATGTACTGTGTCAGCAATTTGTAAAAAATGTGCCAGAAACTCTGTAGGTTCTTCCTGTGGAAGACCGGAATACTGGCATTTTGCTGCACCATGATAATGAGCTGAGGATTCAATCAAAGTTACTGACTCCAATGGAGGGTATACAGATCTACTCCATATGAAGCAGTAGAGGGGTAGCATATGACCCCAGAGTCCTTCTTGGACTGTTCATTTCTACTTAGATCCATGATGGAGAAAGGGAGATGAGTAAAATAAAAAAAATTATTTTTATTTATTTAATTATTATTTATTTCGAAAATAAAATAATTTAAAATAAAATAATAAAAATGGGTGAAAAATTTCAAAAAATGGAGAAAGGGAAAAGAAAAAAAGAAAAAAATGGTTAGGGAGTTTTGAAAAAGATATGATTTGAAAAAAGATTTTAAATTTTGAAATAAAAATCTGAATTTTAAAATAAATTTTGAAAAATTTGTTTTAAAATAGAGAGAAAAGATATTTTTGAATTTAAAGAGGAAAGAGAAAAAAATAAGATAGCACAAGATTTAAAATTTTTAGATCTAATGCTGCCTTGTTTTTCGAAAATTTTGGAGGGAAAACACCAAGGAATACCAAACTTAAAAATTTTAAGATCAAGACACAAGGAAAACTCAAGAACATTTGAAAGACTCACAAGAAACAAAGAACATGAAGAAGAACACCAAACTTAAAATTTTTAGTAAACCAAAATAAAATTTTCGAAAAATAAAAAAAATCAACAAGAAACACACCAAACTTAAATTTTGGCACAAGATTTGATAGAAAAATTATTTTTGAAAAAGAAGATTTTGAAAAGAATATAAAAGATTCTGACCCAATTGCCAAGAACACACTAACGCTCTAGCCAACTGAGTTATAAATGTAACACTTGTTTTGAAGAAGTATTTTTAAATAACTAAGAATGAAAAATTTTTTTTTTTTGAAAACTATGTTTTGAAAAGGCACAAAAAAACAAGAAAAATCACAAAACAAGAAAAAACTAAAGATCAAACAAGAAAAATATCAATTATAAAAATATAATTTTCGAAAATTTTTTTTTTTTGAAAGAAAAAAAATAAGGATTCTAATTTTAACCAAAAACAATATTAGAAGACTCTAAACCAAAAAGAAAAATTTTTCCTAATCTAAGCAAAAGATTCACCGTCGTTGTTCAAACTCAAACAATCCCCGCGCAACGGCGCCAAAAACTTGGTGCACGAATTGTGAATCACACTTTTCACAACTAGTACCACTAACCAGCAAGTGAACTGGGTCGTCCAAGTAATACCTTACGTGAGTAAGGGTCGAATCCCACGGAGATTGTTGGTTTGAAGCAAGCTATGGTTATCTTTATATCTTAGTCAGGATGCCAACAACAGTGTTTTTCATTCAATTGTAAAGAGTCAAAGGGCATAAATATAAATACTTATTGTGCAATGATGGAGAATATGTTGGGGTTTTGGAGATGCTTTGTCTTCTTTATTTCAGTTTTTCTCTTGTACGCCTCTTCACACACGCAAGGCTCCTTCCATGGCAAGCTGTATGTAAGGTGTCACCGTTGTCAATGGCTACTTCCCGTCCTCTCAGTGAAAATGGTCCAAATGCTCTGTCACAGCAGGCTAATAACTGTTGGTTCTCGATCATGTCGGAATAGAATCCCTTGATTCTTTTGCGTCTGTCACTACGCCCAACAATCGCGAGTTTGAAGCTCGTCACAGCCATTCAACCTTGAATCCTACTGGAATACACAGAAAAGGTTTAGACTTTCCGGATTCTCATGAATGCCGCCATCAATTCTAGCTTATCCACACGAAGATTCTGATAAGAAATCTAAGAGATACTCATTCAATCTGATGTAGAACGGAGGTGGTTGTCAGGCACATGTTCATGGATTGAGGAAGGTCATGAGTGTCACGGATCATCACCTTCTTCATAGTGAAGCGCGAATGAACATCTTAGACAGGAACAAGCGTGTTTGAATGGAAACAGAGATAATTGCATAATTTCATCAAGACCTGCAGAGCTTCTCACCCCCAACAATGGAGTTTAGAGACGCATGCCGTCAAAGAGTACAAAGTTCAGATCTAAAAATATATGAGGTACCAAATAAATCTCTAAAAGTTATTTAAATACAAAACTAGTAACCTAGGTTTACAGAAAATGAGTAAAACTATGATAGATAGTGTAGAAATCCCACTTCTGGGGCCCACTTGGTGTGTGCTGGGCTGAGATTAAGCTTCTCACGTGCCTGGGCTGTTTTGGGCGTTCAACGCCAGGTTGTAACCTGTTTTTGGCGTTGAACTCTAACTGGTAACTTGTTCTGGCGCTAGACGCCAAGCTGCAACATGGAACTGGCGTTGAACGCCAGTTTACATCATCTATACTTGAGAAGTATAGACTATTATATATTGATGGAAATCCCTGGATGTCTACTTTCCAACACAATTAGAAGCGCGCATTTGAGTTCTGTAGCTCCAGAAAATCCACTTTGAGTGCAGGAAGGGTCAGAATCCAACAACATCAGCAGTCCTTTTTCAGCCTGAATAAGATTTTTGCTCAGCTCCTCAATTTCAGCCAGAAAATACTGAAATCATAGAAAAATACACAACTCATAGTAAAGTCCAGAAATGTGATTTTTAATTAAAACTAATAAAAAATATACTAAAAACCAACCAAATCATACTAAAAACTAAGTAAAAACAATGCCAAAAAGCGTATAAATTATCCACTCATCAGAATGGAAGGCTAGAAGAGCTTGAGGGTTGGTTGGTGTTGATATTGTTAGTGGAAGGTAGGGACATCCTTGAGAGCATTTCGGTTATGTTGGACATTTGAGCACTCATGTTACCAAATTTGCATTGAGATTCCTAGTGTTTTCTTCATTTTTTCTCTATCATAGCCCTAAGTCTCCCTTGTTCTTGGTAAGTGCACGGTGAGAGTCATCGCCTTGGTTTGTGGAAGAGAAAGAATTTTGTTGGATTGTTGTCTTTGGTGAGGTGCTTGGTATTTATGGTGGTTATTTTAGTTTTGTTGTGAGTGTTGGTATGGTTGATTATGGTGGTTTTGGTTGGCTTGGTGGTTATTGTTGTGGTATTGGGAAGAAGATTGTGGTTGTTGTGGTATTGAGAAGATGAGTTGTCTTGGTTCCATCTTTGATTGTGGTTGTTTCCTTGAGCATTGTCCCTCCACCCTTGATTAGAGCTATTACCATAGGAGTAATTTTTTGGCCTTGAGATTGATAGGGTGAACGGTTGTTGCAGTTGTTGGCTACCGCAAGAGTGTAATCCTCTTGGACTTGTTGGCATTGGTCGGTGTAATGTGTGGTACTAGAACATAAACCACATACTCTAGAGGTCCTTCAAGTTGGAGGTTTGAGGTGGGGCTTGGATGGCTTGGATTGATTGAGACGCTTTTTGTCCTTAGTGAATCTCGTTGAGGAGAGTGGTCATTTCTCCAAGCACTTTAGTCAAAGCCGAGTCGGAAGGAGGTGCTTCCACCACACTCTTGGGAGGATTGTTCCTCACCCTCACATGTTGGGTAGCTTCAGCGACATCATTGATTAAACTCCATGCTTCCGCCGCTGTCTTGTTCTTAGAAAGAGAACACCACTAAAGGCGGTGAGCAATCTCTTATCTGCTGCACAAAGACCTCCAGTGAAATAGCTAATGAGCAAGTGAGTATCTAACCATGATGTGGACAAGATTCTAACAACCGCTTAAATCGAGTCCAATATTCATAGAGTGTCTCTTGTCTCTTTGCATTATACTGGAAATTTCCTTACGGATGTAGTCGGTCTTCTATGGAGAAAGAACTTATCTAGAACTCTCTTCTCAATATGTCCACATTCAGTACCACTTCATCAGGTTGGGAGTAGAGACCATTCTTTTGCTTGTCCCTCAAGAGAGAAGGGGAAAACAAAAACCATGATAGCAATCTGATCGGCACCATGCCTTCGAGCCGTAGAGCAAGCTACTTGAAAGTCTCTCAAATGCCTAATGGGGTCTTGGCCCGGTAGTCCATGATACTTAGGAAGCAAGTTAATCAGACTATTCTTCAGCTCAAAATTAGGATCAAGATTCGGATACCTAGCTTGCAACGGTTGAAGAATGAGATCCAGTGCCCCTTGTTCGTGCAAGGTAATCCTACGTAGCTCTACCATGTGGTTTTCACCTATAGTATGCAAAGATGTATCAGTAGTGCCAACAGAAGAATAGAAAGTCGTTGAATGTAGACTCTAAGTCACTCTGTTCCGTCTAGTATTTAGAGGTTCCTCAAGAGAGACCGAAGCACTAGCCGTCTACTCCAACCGCCGCCTAGCTTGCCGAGTATGTAGTAAGGTTCTTTTCAATTTCGGGATCAAACTCGGCTAAGCTAGGATTCGTTGAGACCGAGTCATTCAACTTAGAAGTCATAGCTCATGCATTAAAGAATCTAAACTAAAAACAAAAAAAAAAAAAAAAAAAAAATACAATATTCACATATTCACATAACCAATATCAAAGCACAATTGCAACCATTCCCCGGCAACGCACCAAAAATTTGATGGGAAGATTATTGTCGATCTAGAATTTCATCAATAGAAAAGCATTGTCATAGTATAGTCCTAGACCGACGTGTAACCCTCTCAATCAAATTTTATATGGTTGTCACAAAGTCAACACAAATAAAAAGTAACCGAGATTTGGTCTCAGGTCGTCCTAAAGAGAACGGGCAAACATGTGCATCAATTGGTTTAGAATTCGGGGTTGGGAGTCGTAAACAAGAATTTAAACTACTAAACTTAACATGCAAGAATCTTAAAGTGCAAGAAACTAAATTAAAGCAATTGAAGCAAGTGTAAGTAAATGCAATCTAACAAGATAACATATAAAGCTACTTCTATTCTAAGACTAAGTGAACACTAAATTAACTATAACAAGAATCAAGCAAATGGGATTTTTTGGTTTCAAATATGATTACAAAAAGAACTTTTGGCTAGGCATAGGAATTGGGTCACCATCCTGTCTAATAACCATATCTTGACAATTATAAGGAACCAAGCC
>QBTX01001987.1:0-27738 GCA_003063285.2 Arachis monticola
ATTTTTTTGGACTGGGGTTTTAACTTACCATCACAAGAGCTTGTTGATTCTCACACACTTAGTTGCTCTATACATGAAAAAGTATCAATAATCTTCTCTAAAAGCTTGGCTGGCTAGTAAGCAATGCCTAACCCTCAGATTTGGAAAGCCTTTTAAGACTAAAAGGAGTGAACAAGATTCCCTGCAAATTCTCAATATTAACAAAATTTAAAAATTTTTTGGAATCCTTTATTTTTTTTCCTTTTTTTTTCAATATAATTTTTCGAAAAAAACAAAAAAAAAAAAAAATAATAAAAAATCAATAAAAATTAAAAAAAATAATTTCAATGTTTCCATTTTGTTTTGGAGTCTTGATCAAGTTTAAAAAGTTTGGTTGTCCAATTGCAAATATTTCATCCTTGCATTTTTTCGAAAAAATCATGCAATTCAATGGTGTTCTTCCATGATCTTCAAAGTTGTTTCCTTGGTAAATCTTCTTGTTTGTTCTTGTGTTTTTCCTTGTTTTGCATCTTTGTTTGTTTTACAAATGTGCATTTTTTGCATCCATAGAGTCCCTTAAAAACATGAAAAGAATTTCTAAAGTTGGTTGTTGCCAATGTTTTTTTCTTTTGCATATAAAAATTTTTTCCCAAAAATATGTTCTTGATGTTCAATCATGATCTTCAAAGTGTTTCTTGGTGTTCATTTCTTGACATTCATAGCATTCTTGCATGCATTTCATTGTTTTGATCTAAAAAAATTTTTCAAATGCATTACATCATTTTTCATGTTTTTTCCTTCTATCATTAAAAATTCAAAAATTCAAAAAAAAAAATATCTTTTCCCTTTTTCACATCATAAATTTTCGAAAAATTTTGAGTTGACTTTTTCAAAAATTTTTTAAAATCTCTAAAAAAAAAAAAAAGTCAAATCAAATTTTCAAATTTAAAAATCTTATCTTTTTCAAAATCTTTTTCAAAATCAAATCTTTTTTCATTTTTCTTATTTATTTTCGAAAATTAATAAAAATATTTTTCAAAAAAAAAAAAATCTTTTTCTTACTTTATATCATAATTTTCGAAAAAAAAAAAAAAAAAAAAAAAAAATTTTGATTCAAAATTTCAAGTTTTTGTTACTCAACTTGTTAGAAAAGAATTTTCAAACTTTAAATTTTTTTTTTTTTTTTTATTTTGTGATTTCTTGTGAATCAAGTCATTAATTGGTGAATTTTAAAATCAAATCTTTTTCAAAAACCTAATTTCAATAATGAATCTTTTCAAAAAAATATATCTTTTTTATCTTATCTTTTTCAAAAATTTGATTTTAAAATAATCTTTTCTAACTTCTTATCTTTTCAAAAATTGAATTTTTTTTTTTTTTTTTTTTTTTTTTTATTTAACTAAACTTTTTGTTTGTTTCTTATCTTTTTTCAAAAATTTTTTTTTTTTTTTTCTCTCTCTATAATTACCAATAAAAAAAAATATCTTCCCTCTTTTTCAAAATTTTCTTTTTAATTTGAAAATAAAAAAAAAAAAACCATTTTCGAAAATCACTACTCTTTTTTCCAAAAAAAAAAATAGTTTTTTTGTTTTTAAAAAACTCTCTCTCTCTCTGAGTTTCAGATTTTTCTCTTCTTCTTTTCTTCTAACTCACATTACGGGGAAACGCTCAATACTTTGGGTCAAAAAGGAATCCCTATTCATTATTATTTTTCTGTTCTCTCTTTTCTATATGAAGCAGGAGCAAGGACAAAGAATATTCTTGTTGAAGCAGATCCAGAACCTGAAAGGACCTCTGAAGAGGAACCTAAGAGAAGCTAAATTCAAACAAACAATACTCAAGCAAGCACTTTCAGATTTTCGAACAAGAGAGGAGATGGCAGCCGAAAATAATAATAATGCAAGGAGGATGCATGGTGACTTTTACTGCACCTAATTCCAATTTACATAGAAGATGCATCTCCATTCCTGCCATTGGAGGCAAAAACAAATTTTGAGCTGAAACTTTCAAATTAGTTTTCTCTGAATGCAGCAGAACTGCAAGTTTCATGGACTTTTCCCATCTGAAGAGCCTTTTCAGTTCTTAACTGAAATTCTTGCAGATTTGTGATACTGTTAAGACTAATGGAGTAATCCTGAAGTCTTACAGGCTCATGCTTTTTCCCTTTTTGCATGTAGAGACAGAGCTAGAATATTGTTGGATTCATAACCTAAGGATAACCTGAACTCTTGGGATAGCTGGGCAAGGCTTTCTTAGCCAAGTTTTCTTTCCTCCTCAAAAAGCTGAGTAAGCTTAGAGTGGATGTTCAAACCTTCAGACATAAAAAAAAAAGAGGTGAACCCTCTATGAAGCTTGGGAGAGATACAAAGAACTGACCAAAAAGTGTCGTTGACTGACATGCTTTCAAGATGGACCATCCTGGATATATTCTATGATGGTCTATCTGAATTGGCTATGATGTCATTGGATTACTTCCTGTAAAGGTGGATCCATTTCACTAAAGAAAATGCCTGCAAAAAGCTCAGAGAATAATTGAGGAATGGTTGCTAATAACCAGTTCATGTATACTTCTGAGAGGAATCCCTGTGAGTAATGGGACGCCTTAAGAAGAAGGGAGTTCTTTGAAATTGATACTCTGAATGCTCAATATTAGCTCAGAATAAAATATTGACTTCGCAAGTCAATATGATCTCACAGAGTCCCTGAATGGAATGCCAAGCTGCCATCCAAGCAGCATCTCAAGAGGCAGCTTCTGAAGACCAGAAGCTTATGATCCTGAGAACCCTGCATAGTAAGGGAAATTACATGGGTGAACCATTATGGAAACACCTATAAATCTTCATGGAGAAAGCTCACCCAAAGTTCCTCAATGGAAAGGATCAACAAAACCCTCAACAAGGCCCTTTAACAAATGGTGGAAGAAAATAGGTTTTAACAAATTGTAAACCTTTTTCATCAATCCACTCATCCGCAACAGACAGAGAAATCTGAACAAAATACTTCCAACTTAGCAAACTTAGTTTCTGATCTATCTAGGCCACTGTGAATTTCATGAATGAAACAAGGTCCTCCATTAGAAATTTGGGAAGCACAAGTGGGCCAGCTGAGTAAAAGATATCACTGAACTCCTCCTAGTACTCTCCCCAAGCAATACAGAAGAAAATCCAAAAGGAGAGTTGCAAAGGCCATTGATATAACCATCATGGCGAATCCAAAGAGGAAGGGGATGACGTGAATCCCAGTGAGGAAGACCTCGCTAGGGAACGTCCAGTTGATCAATGAAGGAAGTTTCCCTTTGAAGGACCAAAGGAATCTGAGACTCATCTAGAGACCATAGAGATTCTTTTAAACCTCCTTATGCATTCAATGAGCTTCTAAATGAGATTTCCTCTTCTGGAAGAGAATGCGGATGTTACTGAAGAGCAAGTTACCAAGTACCTTGGTGCAAATCATGAAAGCTGAATGCCAAAATTATTTGGTTATTGAGACTTGGGAAGATGAACCTCCCTTGTTCACCGATGAACTGAGTGATCTGGATCAATTGATATTGCCTCAGAAGAAACAGGATCCTGGAAAGTTCTTAATACCCTTGTACCATAGGCACCATGACCTTTGAGAAGGCTCATACGACCTTGGGCTCAGGGATAATAACGCTCGTATGCCCCTCTCTGTAATAGAGAACTGGGAATCTATGGGGTGCAAAGCTGCTAAAAATCTCAATTAGAGATGGCAGACAATTCAAAGAAAAACAGCTTATGGACAAGTGAAGGATGTGTTAGTAAAGGTTGAAGGCCTTTAAATACCTGCTGATTTTATAGTCCCCTAGATACTGGGGGAGAAGGAATGAGGATGAATCCATCATACCTTGGAAGACCCTTCTTAGCCACAAGCAAGAGCTGTGAATTGAATGTTAACCAAGACGGTGAACTACGTCTCTCACTTGAATCGGGATCCCTTGAGTTTAAAACTCAGGGACATCCTTCTGTAAACATGGAAAAAGAGGCACAGTAAGCTCCTCTCAAAACAGAGTCAACTAGAGCCCCACAGTCAAACTCTAAAGGGTTTGGTGTTGGGAGGCCACAACCAAATTCCTAAGTTTGGTGTTGAAATATTTTTTTTTTTTTTTTTTTCTAAGTTTGGTGTTTGGGGAGTCCTAACAATGCTCTGACACATCTGTGAGGCTCCATGAGAGCCCACTGTCAAAAGCTATTGACAATTAAAAGAAGCGCTTGTTGGGAGGCAAACTCCAAATTTCTATTTATCTAATTTTATTATTTATTTCATGTTTTATTAGTTTCATAATCATGTGGAGTCAAAAAATAAATATAAAAATTGAAAAACGGATCATCAAAACAGCAGAAGAAAAATCAACACGCCCTGGAGGAGGATCTCACTGGCATTTAAACGGCCAGTAAGAAGCATCTGGCTGGCGTTCAACGCAGAACAGAGCATGGTTTTCTGGCGCTGAACGGCCAAAATGGGCAGGCATCCTTGGGGCGTTTGAAACGCCAGAATTGCACCCGGAGAAAGAGCTGGCGCTGAACGCGCAGAACAAACATGGTTTCTGAGCATTCAACGCCAGAATGGGCAACAAATGGGCATTCAACACGCCAGAACAAAGCACCAATCTGGCGCTAGAAACGCCCAGAGTTGTGTGCAAAGGGCACTTTGCATGCCTAAATTGGTTGCAAGGTTGTAAATTTTTCTTGACTCCTCAGGATCCTGTGGACCCCACAGGCTCCCCACCTACCTCCACTCCCTTCTTCTCACCCCTCTTTCACACATCCCCATAAACACTCTTCCCCAAAAACTTTCCATCCATCACCTCAATCTCTCTTCCCTATAACACTTCACCACTCACATCCATCCACTCTTTCCAATAAACCTACCTCCTAAACCCCACCTACCTTCAAAAATTTCACAAACAATTTCCCACCACAAAACCCACCCTTATGCCCGAACCTTACCCCCTCCTCCTTCCAATAATAAAGCCTCCATTTGTCTTCTTCCATTTTTCCACACAAACACAACCTCTCTTCCCCTTCTTGGCCGAATACACCCCTCGCCCCTCTCTCCTCCATTTTTCCTTCTTTCTTCTCCAATCTATTCTTTCTTCTCTTTGCTCGAGGCGAGCAATCATTCCTAAGTTTGGTGTTGGTAAAAGCATAAGCTTTTTTTGTTTTTTTTTTTTCCATTTACATTGGTTATGGCACCTAAGAACCCGGAGAATCCTCTAGAAAAAGGGAAAGGGAAGAAACAAGCTTTCCACCTCCGAGTCATAGGAGATGGAAAGGTTGCATCGCAAAGCTTATCAAAGACCCACTTTCTATGATGTTGGTGGCCAAAGAAGAAAAGTGATCCCCGAGTCCTTCCAAGCTCAAGAGGAATGAGTATCCCGGAGATGCGACATGAAATCCAAAGAAGAGGGTGGGAAGTTCTAACAAACACCATCCAACAAGTCGGCATGCCTAATGGTTTCAAGAGTTCTAGTTGCCAATGCATGGATCACTAAGAAACATGATCAAAGTAAGAACGCCGAATCCAAAGAATTATATTATTACAATGGTTTCGGGGAAAAATACTTCGATTTTAATCCAGAAAATGTAAGGTTTGGGGGTTTAACTTGCACTATGATGCAAGGAAGATGCCACGCCCCTACCTAGACAGGGTCCAATTTTAATCAAACAGGTTGGACCAATGTCCTCATTGGACAAATATTTGTGTGGAAGGAGCTCATGGAAGATTGACTCCAAAGGGAAGCCGGTTCAACTAAAGAAGACTTGGCCTCAACAGCCTTGTAAGCTAGAGGATGGTTTGGAGTTTATACCAACGGCTCCATCTCCATTAGCAACTGGTCTGAAGTTATTATAGACCGGGCTATCATTATGCATAGCATCATGATTGGACAGGAAGTAGAAGTTCGTGAAGTCATTTCCCTTGAACACTACAAAATACAGCCGAAAAGTCCTCTCCTGGGGCAAGACTAGCTTTTCCCCACCTCATTTTCCATCTATGCAACTCAGCTAGGATTGACATAGAAGGAGACCATTCACATTGGAGGAGAGAGCCCATCACTAAGAAAAAGGATGGAAGCAAGCAAGAGAGCCCATTCATGGATCTCAAAGGACCGCAATGAAGCTAATCACCATGAGATCCCAGAGATGCCTCAAATAAATCTTCCTCCACAAAATTATTGGAGCAAATTAACACCTCCTAGGAGAATTAATTTCCAACATGAGACAACTTAAGGGTGGAACATCAAGGGCACCCCATCATCCTTCATGAAAATTAGAGAAGATCAAAAGCAATGAGGGTTGAGGAGCAGACAAAGACAAGGAAGAGGACATAGAAGAAGCTCAAGGACATCATTGGTTTCCTCAAGAAAGGAAACGCCACATCACTAAGGTAGACCTCATTCCTTGTTCTTACATTCTCTATTTTTTCCATTCTATGTTAAGTTCTTATTTCTATGTTTGTGTCTTATTACATGATCATTAGTATTATAATTACTTTGTCTTAAGGTTAATGAAATGTCCTATGAATCCATCACCTCTCTTAAATGAAAAAAATGTTTTTAATTCAAAGAACAAGACAAGTTAACAATGAGTTTGTTTTCGAATTTATCCTTGAACTTAGTTTAATTTTTGATGTGGTGACAATATACTTTTTGTTTTTCGAATGAATGCTTTGAACCAGTGCATATGTTCTTTGTGCAGTTTGTTGTTTAAGAATGTTAAATACGTTGGCTCTTGAAGAATGATGACAAGGAGCATGTTATTTGATAAATCTAAAAAATCATCAAAAAATTGATTCTTGAAGCAAGAAAGTAAAACAGAAAAAAAATAAAGTCAGAAAAAAAAATTGTGCAAAAAAATAAAAAAGAAAAAGCAAGCAGAAAAGCCAAAAGCTCTTAAAACCAAGAGGCCAAGAGCAAAAAAAAAAAGTCAGTAACCCTTAAAACCAAAAGGCAAGAAGTAATAACAAGGATCCCAAGGCTTTGAGCATCAGGGGATAGGAGGGCCTAAAGGAATAAAACCTGGTCTAAGCGGCTAACCAAGCTGTCCCTAACCATGTGCTTGTTCTGAAGGTTCCAAGTGAAAACTTTGAGACTGAGCAGTGTAAAATCAAGGTCCAAAGCAAAAAAAGAGTGTTTCTAAGAACACCTTGGACACCTCTAATTGTGGGACTTAGCAAAGCGAGTCACAATCTGAAAAGGTTCACCCAGTTATGTGTCTGTGCATTTATGTATCCGGTGGTAATTACTAGAAAAACAAGTGCTTAGGTGCCCGGCCCAAGACTCATAAAGTACTGTGTTCAAAGAAATCATCATACTAAAACTAGGAGAAATCAATAACACTATCTAACTCTGAGTTCCTATTAGATGCCAATATTTCTGAACCTCAATGGATAAAGTGAGATGCCCAAAAACTATTCAAGAAGGCAAAAGCAACAAGTCCCGCTCAATCTGATTGGAGCTATGTTCATTGATAGTTTGGAATTTATAGTATATCTCCTCTCTTTTTATCCTATTTTGATTTTCAGTTGCTTGGGGACAAGCAAATAATTTAAGTTTGGTGTTGTGATGAGTGGATAATTTATACGCTTTTGGCAGTGTTTTTAGTTATGTTTTTAGTATTAAGTTACTTTTTTTTTTTTTTTTTTTTAGATGTTTTCATAGTTTTGATGTTAAAATTTCACATTTCTGGACTTTACTTGAGTTGTGTGTGTTTTTCTTGTGATTTCCAGGTATTTTCCTGGCTGAAATTGAGGGACTTGAGCAAAAATCAAGATTCAAGAGGTTGAAGAAGGACTGCTGATGCTGTTGGATTCTGACCTCCCTGCACTCAAAGTGGATTTTCTGGAGCTTACAGAACTCAAATGGCGGCGCTTCTAATTGCATTGGAAAGTACGACATCCAGGCTTTCCGAAACTATAATAGTTCATACTTTGTCCAAGTTTAGATGACATAATCGGGCGTGGAAACGCCAGTCTACGTTGCTGTCTAGAGTTAAACGCTAGAAACACGTACGTCACACAGCCAGATTGAAAACGCCAGAAATACGTTTACAAAAACTGGCGTTCAACTCCAAGATTGCACCTCTACACGTGTCGGACACTCAAGCTCAGCCTCAAGCACACACCAAGTGGGCCCAGAAGTCGGATTTTGCATCAAATTACTTACTTCTGTAAACCTAGTAACTAGTTTAGTATAAATCAGGTCTTTTTATATTGTATTAGACATCTTTGGATTCAGATCTTTTGATCATTTTTAGATCTCTAGACCTCCATGGAGGCTGGCCACTCGGCCAAGCTTACCCTTATATTCACTTATGTATTTCAAACGGGAGAGTTTTGCACTCCATTAGATTAAGGTGTGGAGCGCTCTGGCTGTTCCTCAAAGATTAATGACAAAGTACTACTGTTTATTTTCTATTCAATTCAACTTATTCCGCTTCTAAGATATTTTCATTCACACTCCAACCTGAATGTGATGAACACGTGACATCATCATCATTCCCTACTAACGCGTGCCTGACAACACTTCCGTTTCTACCTTAGAATGAATGAGTATCTCTTGGATCTCTTAATACAGAATCTTTGTGGTATAAGCTTAGATGATGGCAGCATTCATCGGAGTTCCGGAAAGTCCTAAACTTGTTATGGTGGATTCCGAGTAGGACTCTGGGATGTGAATGAACTATGACGGAACTCAACTTTGCGAGTGCTGGGCGTTTAGTGACAGATGCAAAAGGAGGGTGAATCCTATTACCGTATGATCGAGAACCTCAAGATGATTATCCGTGCCTGTGACAGAGATCTTGGACCATTTTCACAAGAGGATGGATTATAGCCTATTGACACAGGGTGATGCCTCCCAAGACGATTAGGCCAATGCAAGTGACGAGGCATCGGACCATTTTTCCAGAGAGAGAATAAAAAGTAGCCATTGGACAAACGGTGATGTCCCTTACATAAAGACAGCCATAGAAAGGAGTAAGGACTGTTGGGATGAAGACAGCAGGAAAGCAGAGGTTCAGAGGAACGAAAGCATCTCTATATGCTTTATCTGAAATTCTCACCAATGATTTACTATAAGTATTTCTATCCTTATTTTATGTTTTACTTATTATTTATTTCAAAAAACTCCAATAACCTTTTGATATCCGCCTGACTGAGATTCTACAATGTGACCATAGCTTGCTTTCACTACAACAATCTCCGTGGGATCGACCCTTACTCACGTAAGGTTTAATTACTTGGATGACCCAGTGCAACTTCTGGTTAGTTGTAATCGAAGTTGTGAAATGAAAAACAATTTATCAAGACGTGCTGTACAGAGTTTTATGACGCGTTGCCATGAGATCCACAATTTCGTGCCCGCAACCCGTCTAATGAAGCCGGTTCAGCCAACCACACCTCCAAAAATTGATCATTCCCGTATATAACTATTTGATCTCTTTTTCAGCTTGTCTCTTTGATACTTTTAAAATTTAAATGGCAAGAAAAATTAAATGACAAGAAAGTAAAATGACAAGAACTAATAAAATAAAGGAAAAGTACTCTTGGCTAGACATAGGTAATTGAGATCACCATCCTTGTTTACAAACCAAATATTGATAATTATGAGAGGCCAACCTATTAAGTCTACTTCCAAAAGCCTTAAGTACGTAATATCTACTCCTAGGCTTGAAGTACCTCAAATAGGCTTGATCACATCAACCCATAAGTCCCAACCTATCTACTAATTAGATTAGTAGTGGGTTGGTTTCAATGAGTATCAAATTGATCACCAAGGATTCTCAAATCACCAATTCATTGAGACCCAATGACTCAAGGTCACTCAATTCCCTTAGCCTAGGCCAAGAGCAAAGAGAACTACTCAAAAACTAAAGGAAACATTCTATTAAATACCTAGTGTGCAAGAAAAGTAAACATCATAAATACAAGAATTAAAGGAATCCACAACTAACATAAGCAAGAAATCAATAATAACAATTAAGATCAACATAAAAGAAACATGGAAACATGAAATTGCATTAAAAGAAAATTAGATCCAACAATGTTCATCAACATAAAAGAGAGTAAAACAAGAAACTAACAAGAAAAACTAAGAAGGTTAAGACAATAGAACACTAAAATGTAAAGAGAATTGAAGCCAATACAAGAATTGAAAAAGAAATTTGAGAGTGATTAAACCTAAACTACCCTAAATTCTAGAGAGAAGAGAGAGCTTCTCTCTCTAGAATTCCACCCTAATACTTGATGAAAACTAAACTATGACTACTTGGTTCATTCCCCCTTCAATCCTTGGGTTCAATAACATCAGAAATGAGTTGGATTGGGCCCAAAATGAGCTAGAAATTGCCCCCAATGAAGTGCAAAAAGTGGACCCACACAGCTCCAACAGCGCGCACGCGTACATGGCACGTGCGCACCCCTATACGCGAAACAATATATAGCAAAATTTATATCATTTCGAAGCCCCGGATGTTAGCTTTCGAACTCAACTAGAACCGCTTCATTTGGACCTCTGTAGCTCAAGTTATGGTCAATTGAGTGCCAGGAGGTCAGGCTTGACAGCTTTACGGTTCCTTCATTTCTTCATGAGTTCTCCCACTTTGCATGTTTTTCTCCTCACTTCTTCCATCTAATACTTACTTTATGAACCTGAAATCACTCAACAAATATATCAAGGCATCGAATGGAAGTAAAGTGAATTAAAATCACCAATTTTAGGGCCTAAAAAGCATGTTTTCTCATTTAAGCACAAATCAAGGGAGAATTGCAAAACCATGCTATTTCATTGAATAAATGTGAGAAAAGTTGATAAAATCCCCCAAATTAAGCACATGATAAACCACAAAATTGGAGTTTATGAAATCTCCCCAGACTTAAACCAAGCATGTCTTCATGCTAAGAATTAAGAAGGACAAGAAAAGGGTATGAACATTTATTCAATGCAAATAAACTATATGCACCTATCTATATGAATAAAACTAATTGCAAGATGATTCTACCTACTTAGTTAAAATTAAATCAATCTTCACGAACATATATGCACAAGTAGGACTAAGATCATATGACGATTCATGAATCCTACCAATTCAAATATCAAAATGAAATTCAAATAGACTTACAAGAAGAAAGCTCATGAAAGCCGGAAACAAGGAATTGAGCATCGAACCCTCACCGGAAGTGTATTCGCTCTAGTCGCTCTAGTGTATAGGGTTGATCACTCAATTCTCTTATAACCATGCTTTCCATGATTTGTTTTTCATCTAACAATCAACAATTATTCAATGCATGCATACATTCATCATGAGGACTTATTCATAGATTGTAATGGGTCTAGGGTAAAGGTAAGGATGCATATGGTCAAGTGAGCTTGGAATTTGAATCTTTGATTAACATAAGCTCTCACCTAACACATATAACAACCTATACAATTCTAATACACAACCTAGCTACCCATGATTCCCACTTTTTCACATACTCATGCATTCTCTTTAATTCACATTCCATATGCATTGTTATTATTACTTTACTTTAGGGCATTTTTGTCCCCTTTTTTTTTCTTTTTCTCTTTTTCTTTTTTCTTTTTTTATATATTTTTTTCTTTCTTTTGATATANAGGGAGAATTACAAAACCATGCTATTTCATTGAATAAATGTGAGAAAAGGTGATAAAATCCCCCAAATTAAGCACAAGATAAACCACAAAATCGGAGTTTATCAAATCTCCCCACACTTAAACCAAGCATGTCCTCATGCTAAGAATAAAGAAGGACAAGAAAAGGGTATGAACATTTATTCAATGTAAAGAAACTATATGCACCTATCTATATGAATGCAACTAGATGCAAGATGATTCTACCTACTTGGTCAAAAGCAAATCAATCTCCAAGAGCATGTATGAACAAGTTGGACTATGATCATATGACGATTCATAAATCCTACCAATTTGAATATCAAAATAAAGTACAAGTAGACTTGCAAGAAGGAAAAGCTCATGAAAGCCGGGAACAAGGAATTGAGCATCGAACCCTCACCGGAAGTGTATCCGCTTTAGTCGCTCAAGTGTATAGGGTCGATTCACTCAATTCTCCTCTAATCATGCTTTCCAAGATTTATTTTTCATCTAACAATCAACAATTATTCAATGCATGCATACATTCATCATGAGGACTTATTCATAGGTTGTAATGGGGCTAGGGTCAAGGTAGGGATGTATATGATCAAGTGAGCTTGAAATTTGTATCTTTGATTAGCCTAAGCTCTCACTAAACACATATAACAACCTATGCAATTCTAATACACAACCTAACTACCCATGATTTCCACTTTTTCACATACTCATGCATTCTTTTTAATTCACATTCCATATGCATTGATTTTTATTAAACTCTACTTTGGGGCATTTTTGTCCCCTTTTTATTTCTTTTTCTCTTTTCTATATATTTTTTTATATACATATATATATGTTCTTTTTCTTTTTTTTTCTTTTTTTTTAAAGTATATACAAACGTATCAATGCATATGGTTTCACATATAGTGTATGAGTATGTACCCAATTCCCAATATTTTTAACAAAAATAAAAGTTACACTTTTACCTCAACCAATGTCCCAAGTTTTCCATACCCAAATGATACACACCCTCACTAGCCTAAGCTAATCAAAGATCCAAATTAAGGACATTTATTATTTTTCACTTAGGGGTAGTGATGTGCTAAAATTAAGAACAAAGGGGATTAAATAGGCTCAAAATTAGCTAACAATGGTTGATGAAAGGTACGCCATTTGGGCAAGTGAGATAAGTGAAATGATGGCCTCAATCATATAAATGCATGTATACATGGAATAAATGGACATATAAAATCAAACAAATCAAAGATCACAATCATAGAAAGAGAACAATGCACACAAGAATGGAAAATAAGTGGTTATAAGATGTAACCACACAATTGGGCTCAAAACTCACAAGCTTGTATTCTTAGCTCAAAAACCATGATCCAAAATAAATTCTTCAAGCAAGTTCAACAAGAAAAAAAATTTTAAATTGGTAGGGTGCCCTAAAACAAATTTTTTTTTTTGGAAAAGAAATCATCACCCTAACCAAGTAGTCCTAACATAAAAAGAAATGATAAAATATGTACAAATTCTAACTAACATGCATTCTATCATGCAATGCAACAACTAATCTAACAAGGCAAAAATTGAAAAATTGGTGTTGAAAGGGAAATTGTTACCCATGGAGATCGGTCGGACGACCTCCCCACACTTAGAAATTTGCACCGTCCTCAGTGCATGCAAAGAAGAGCAAGGTGGATGGGTTGCTACAATTGATGAGCTCCTTCAAAGGGTTGTGCGAGTGAACTTGTCTGTTGCCCCATCTAGAAGCCTTTCCAATCCTTTCCTTCTTGGTGGCCAACCTAAAAGGAAAGAGAAAGAAGGATAATTAAGCCTACATCAAAGGTATCAAAGCAAGTAGAACATAGGCGGGGCTAATGCCAAATAAGAGTAGGGTCCTCACTACATGTTAGCTACGCATGTGAGTGAGAAAGCAATATAGGCAAAGGACATATCAATTAATACTTGATGCAAGAGGAAAGTCAAAGCACAAGTAAATAACATCAAGAGCATGTTGCATCAAGCTTAATCAATAATTGACCCAAACAAGATTAGGGATAAGCATGAGAGTATTTGGCCCTATCCTAACATAATGACAACAATGTATAAAAACAAGGGATAATGAGTTAGGAAGGACTAAAGCACTAATCTTGTGTGTAGAGAAAATACTACAATTAATGTCAAACAAGTCACAAAGCACCAAGATTAACCAAGAAATTCTCAACAATTGAGTAAAAGAATCCAACACCATTATTAAAATAAGAAACTTAGAAAATAAAAGGGAAAACAAGTTACAAAAATAAAATTAAAATGCAATGAATGAAAACAAGAAAATGCAATAAAAGAAAATGGAAGAAAAATACTTTTTTTATTTTATTTTTTTAATAATTTTTTTATTATTTTTTTATAATTTTTTTTATTATTATTATTTTTATATTTTTAAAAGAAAGAGAAAAAAAATTTTTCCAAGAGAGGAGGAAGAAAGAAGAAAAAAATAGAAAGAAAGAAGAGGGAAAGAAGAAAGAAGGAGAAAGGAGAAAGACAGGGTGCAAATCCGCGCATATGCGCCATGCGTGCTAGGGCACAGATGCGACAGGGACAATCGGCACACGCGCGCCATGCGTGCTTACGCGCGGATCGCCTGGCACAAAGTAGGCATAAAGTGGGAACAACTCTCGTGTTTTAGTACTAGGAGTTGTGAAACTACATCGGCGCGCGCGCACTGCGCGCTTGGGCGCCGATGTCCGATTTTTTTTTTTACAGGGCACTCTCCTAATCTACAAGAATTCTAATATAACCAAAATTAAATTCAACAACAAATCTTTTTGGTTTTTGAAAAATTTTCAAACATACTAAAAACAAAATTTATACTACAAACAAAATGCAATCTAACAACAACTATTCTAATCAAAGCATGAATGCAACAAACAACCTATCAATAAAAGTGAAATGCATAAGAGTATAGAAAATAATAAAAACTACCTACAATGGCAACTCAAATCACTTATTAACCAAATCTAAAAGAGAGTGGAAAGAGTTTACCATGGTGGGGTGTCTCCCACCTAGCACTTTTAGTTTAAGTCCTTAAGTTGGACATTTGGGAAGCTCCTTGTTATGGTGGCTTGTGCTTGAATTCATCTTGGAACCTCCACCAATGCTTGGTTTTCCATTGTGCTCCAAAATTTCTAGTGAGTTGCAACAAGTCTTGATGGAGTCCTTCACAAGCTAAGGGTTCCCAAAATTGATCCTCATATATACCCGGATCCCAAATCTTGTTTCTACACCCATCTTCAAGTTGATCATCACAATTCCAATTGGGTGAGAAGTGATCCAAATTCTCAAGTAAACACCAAAGCATCTTCCTAGACCCCTTCAGTTGAGAACTATACCAACCATTGCACTTAGACTTTGAGTTTCCAACCATAAGGAACCTTGATTGGCATTTCCACCCACTAATAAATTCTCTTTTGCTCTTAACTCTACAAAGAGCTCTAAGTTACCCATCCGTCTCAATCAAACCATATTCAAGTGGGAAAGTAAAGATTAGAGATAAGAATTTTACCCACTTGAATGCTATGTTGGATGGTGACTTAGGAAGGGGAACCTCCCTACACTTAGACAATGCGAGGTCTACTCCCTTGTGCTCTTTCTTGAATACCTCCACCTCTCGGCAAGTTTCTTCAACTTCAACCTCTTCCTCTTGACAAAGTTCTTCATATTCAACCACTTCTTCACCAACTTCGTCTAGCTCTTCCCCATTCTTCATGTTACAACATGGAGGTAATGTAGAACTTATCTCAACATTCACCTCAATATCAATAGGAGAAGGTTCCTCAAATACCAAAGGATCATGTGTTGGTGTGGGATCATCTTTAAGAGGAAGATTTGTCGCTTGCTCACCTTCTTCCAATTCTTCATCATTCATTATATGCTTAAGAGGTTGCGCACCCTCCTCAACACCAAATTCAAGCTCATTGGAAGAAGGTTCAACAACTTCCACAAAATCATCAACAATGTCACTTAGTGTGGAAGTGCTCTCAAGTTTGAAATCCACCTCTTGTTCAACTTCCTCTAACTCTTCAACCACTTCTTCTTCTTCAACAATCTCTTCCTCCTCCACTTGTTGCAAGACATACCCCATCTCCTTGTCCTCATGTTGAGATTCTAAAATCTCCTTCATGCTCCTTTCATCGGTTGAATTCTCACATTCATCCGTGMAGATGCTTTGCTTGTTGCATGAGTCRCATGAGTCCAAGTTGGCTTTAATTTTTGCAAGGTTAGCCTCAATAGCTTCATGATTCTTTTGGGCTTCCTCTTGCTCCTTTTGACGGATTATTGCTTGAAGCCGATCCATTGCTTCATTGAGACGATCCATTGACTCTTGCATGGATGGATATGGGTGATCTTCCATGGAGGGTTGTAGTGGAGAGGGAAATTCATTATATGGTTGAAAGTTATCATACATGGGAGGTGATTCATCTATGTGATAGTATGGAGGTGGTGGTTCTTGAGGGTATTGGTGGTGGAATTGGGGTGGTTCTTCATATGGTTCATATAGTTCACAAGGTGGTTGGTATGGTGGATATGGGTTGGGGTCATATGGAGGTGGATGGTGGTATGGGGCTTGTGAGTGTGGTTGTTGAGGGCTATGTTGAGGAGGGGGTTCATATGCATGTGATGGTTGTGGTTGACAATCACAATAAGGGTCATCACACACATTAGATTGGTATGCATTAGGATTAGGATTATACCCATAAGAATCCAGAGGAGGTTGTTGCCATGAAGGTTGTTCATAAGCTTGGGGCTCCTCACACCTTTGATCTCCAAATCCTTGATGCACATCCTCATTGAAGCTTCCATTTCCTACAATATAGTTTGAACCACACTCATAGCCAAAGTGATGAGAATTCATGGTGATAGAGAAAATAAAAACAAAAGCTAACAAGAAATAAAGAAAACTAAGTCCTACAACTAGAAAAAACCAACAAGCAAACCAAAAATCAAGCTATTCACAATATATACAATAGCCAACAATATAACACCATTGCAACTCCCCGGCAACGGCGCCATTAATTTGATGAACGAATTCTTTGATGGTATAGAATTTCCTCAAATGAATGAAATCTCGTTGCAAGCATAGTTCTACACCAACAAACAATCCTCACATCAAAAATATTGGTTTTGTCACATGTACAAACCCCAAATAAGAATTAACCGGAGTATTTAGACTTCGGATCGTCTCACAAGGAATTGCAATGAAGTGGTCAATTATTGGCTATAAAGGGGGTAAGGGGTTGGTTTTATATTTTTGCAAGAAAGTAAATGGCAAGAAAAATTAAATGACAAGAAGGTAAAATGACAAGAACTAATAAAATATAGGGAAAAATACTCTTGGCTAGACATAGGTAATTGAGATCACCATCCTTGTCTACAAACCATATATTGACAATTATGAGAGGCCAACCTATTAAGTCTACTTCTAAAAGCCTTAAGTACATAATATCTACTCCTAGGCTTGAAGTACATCAAATAGGCTTGATCACATCAACCCATGAGTCCCAACCTACCTACTAATTAGATTAGTAGTGGGTTGGCATCAATGATTATCAAATTGATCACCAAGGGTTCTCAAATCACCAATTCAATGAGACCCAATGACTCAAGGTCACTCAATTCCCTTAGCCTAGGCCAAGAGCAAAGAAAACTACTCAAAAACTAAAGYAAARATTCTATCAAACACCTAGTGTGCAATAAAAGTAAACATCACAAAATGCAAGAATTAGTGAAACCCATGACTACCACAAGCAAGAAATCAACAATAGCAATTAAGATGAACATAAAAAGGACATAGAAACATAAAATCAAAATCTGTAGTTAAATGAAAATTCAAAGATTCAACAAGTGTGAATAGTACATCAAACATAGAAAGTAAAGAGAAATGAGGAATGAGGAAGATGAACAAGTAATGAACTAGACTACAGAAACAAGAGATGTACATAACAAAGAAATTGAAGAAAGCAAAACAAATCAAGATGAGATTAATAAACTCCTGATCCAAGAGAATATGAAGCTAAAAATACCCTAAAATCTAGAGACCAGAGAGAGAGAGACCTCTCTCTCTAAATTCAACCCCTCAAGACATATGATAAAACTAAAGCTATGACATAACTGTGAGTTCATTCCGAGCATGCTGAATGCACATTGGGTTCAATAGCAGTCAGGAAAGAGTTGGCACTTGGGCCAGAGAACTGCTTTCAGAAACACTCGCTGGGGGGCCGGCGATGGTATCAATTAGAAGATGGCATGCCAGACGGAGCCAGCATCGGCGTGCACGTCGGTGGACATGGCGCGAATAGCGGCGGGGCGCACTGAACGCCGGCAAGTAACATATTGGCAAAGATTTTATATAAGAGCACCGGGATGGTTGCTTGGTCCAAACTCAAGCGTCGGAAGGAGGAACCAGGTGGATAACGACAGGAATGGAGCCATTAGATTTGGACGCTCCTGTCAAGTCAAGTGAGAGTCAGTCGAGGTGACAGTCGGCGAAGTAGTGGTCAGGGTGTAGACGCACTTTAACGTCTTCGCTTATCATTGTCTTCATGGGAGTTCCCACGGCTGCATTTGCTTTCTCTACACTTCTTGCATGCCAATATCCGTTTGCCTTATGAACTGAAATCACTCAACAAACATAATCAAGAGCATCGTAATGAGAATTAAACGTGAAGTTAAGAAAGTTAGCTATATTTTAAGGAGCTAAAAAAGGTGATGTTTGCATATTCGCACGATTCAAGGGAGAGATTAGCAAAAAACGATTCTATTCATGGTGAATAAAGATAGCAAACGGGAGACGTGATAAGATAGCCCGACGACAAGATTATGCAAGGATAAATCCACAGCAAATATCGGAGGATTGTATCGATCACACGACCGACACAGGTCGCATGACAACAGCGTCGGTGGAGGACATCGGGACCCGCACCATTCATCATAAGAGCCGAGATGGCATAGATCAGCGCCCACAAGCGGGCATCTGGGGCGACAAGGCCAAGGGAGAACACGATAATGACCCAGAGTTCGTGATCCACCGGGCTCAACGCTGTACAATAATATGACGCTGGGGCGAGAAAGAAAGTCAACGACCTAGGGAGAGTCACACCAGGGAGTTGGTAATGAAGTGTCAAACGAAGAAGGTCGATGTGAAGAGTCTGTGGGCGAGACTCTGGAAAGCGGCGGGCAGTGCGCTTTGTCGAACAATGCACTTCGGCTCGTTTGAGCGAAGGAAAGCTCTAAGAGAGGCATACGGGACGAGTATTCCTGCGCCGATATTGTGATCGCAGAATGACGACAAAGATCCCAAGACCCGAACCGCAGAGGGGAAAAAGTTAAGGTGTCGGGAAGCGGACTCGGAGAAAAGGTCACGATCGTCGGAAGTAGGAACCTCCCCACGCCGTGAAATGACAACTTCTGAGTGGAAATGATCACGAGCGAATGGCGATTTTGTTTAGCCTGGGAGAGACCGGCCGGCACATGGCACACGGCATACAGACAGTTCAGATATCCCTGTCGCAACACCACCCTAGCCTCAGAACCGAAGAGCCAAACCGTAGCTCAAGAAGTGAAGGCGCAGAAAGATGTCCTACAGAGAAAAGAGACAGGTAGCACAGGAAGTGGCCAAGCAACAGAGCGGCAGCCACTCGCTCGAAGAGATCGCTGGGTCAGCCGCCGGGAGCTCCGACTAGTGCGAACCGCGTTGTCGCAAAGTAAACGTCTGGTCCTAACGTGAAAGAAGGCGCACAATCGGGGTAGATTGGAGTTGAGCTTTGATGGGAACTAACTGGGCGCCCTCTCAACAAGGAGGAAGTCCCATCAGAGGAACTGCGCTACGCGACGCGGATGATCCCTCCCGCCAAACATGATGCAGACTCGTGCGACCACGGCTATCGGCATACGATATACTGAGCTCGTTGCGATAGGATGCCTAGACCTACCGGCTACTAACAGATGAGCCGAGGAGCCAGCCGGGGCCGCCGGCCAACGAGCGATAAGACAGGGACGTATCATGCCTAAACGCCACGGGGAACCTTACTGTACAGGGGAATGCCCGGTATTCGCCTAGACAAGAAGTCGGGGCAACGAAAGTGAGACTGATGAATAAAAAGAATTCAACCCGACCCATGCATGGACAAGGAACGGTGGGACAGTCCTGACTTGGATAACTGCAAAGACCACCACTGCCTGAAGTAGCTCAATAACATGAGCCTGGAGAACGGTGGTTCGCAGCCCTGTCGACGGACACGGCAGAGGTGAGGCCAACACCGCTTACAAGGTGCGGGGCTTTGCCATGGAGGCGAAGATTCTTAGGGGTTCTATCAGGAACAAGCAAATCAGAGGAGGCAATTGGAGGCCAACCCACTGGAAAGTGCAAGCAATAACTCATAGATGAGAGTCGGCAGCGGGCAAGCGAAAGAAAGTTCAGGAAAGAGGGCAAGGAGGAGGACGGCGTCGGCGGAACTACGGAAACTCAGGCGCGACAGCACTTGATAAGAGGGCGGCGAGTGTGCAGGCCCAGTTTCCTGGGATGCGGACGTCGGGATCGACACAAGGGCACCAACCCTTTTCGTCCGAATGAAGAAGTGGATATAATAGGGGTTCGAGCAGTAAGGAGACGCGCGCTGTTTTGCGTGAAGAAGGAGCTTTGCAACGAGAGCCACGGATGAAGGAGTGAGCCGAATGTGACCAGGGGTCAAGCACGCACTACTCGCGGCTGCAGGGAACACGGGAGGAAGTTCGCCACAAGACGGAGAGACCAACCTATCTGTAGCCTAGGCCATAACAATGCAGAGAGACGACTATGGCAGTCGTGCTTGTGCGTGGCGGAACAACCGGGAAAGCGAGCACCAATCTAACTTTGTGGTGGAGTATGGCAATTGGGGATAGACAGAGCACTGTAGGGGGCAGAACTTAGATACAGTAAGCTGGAGAAGCTAGCACGATAAGCGAGGCAACTCATGGTCGTGCGGCCGTCCTCTAAGGCGCGGCAGACACGACAGTGAATCTTGCACAGATGCCCACATGCTGGACATACTCGAGGAGAGCGGGATGGGCCGTGACGCTGGGTGGTATAGGGATCGGCAGGCGGCGATGTGCGCAAAAAGCCTGATCTGGCGGGAAGGAGCTGTGACTGGGGCCACTGCGAGATTGTCCAGATGGAGCGACTTAAGTTACGGAACCCCAGAGGACAAGCGAGGTCGAACGGGCGCAGCAATTTGGCATGACGTGGCAGTGGTCGATGAGTAAGCAGCATGGGAACCCAACTGACAGTCCAAACAGACACCTACGGTGACAGCTGCCAGTAACATGCCGGAGCCTCCCAACCAGACGCTGGGGTCACGGGATCACCCGTAGAAAAGGCGCACGAAGCGCGAGTAGCATCGTACGACAATGCAGTTCTTAAGTTTTGGTTGCAGATGGATCCGAACAAGGCGCAACCGTCAGAATAGCGGCAAGCCTTCCGTGGGGCGTTGGTTCGTGGGCTGCGAGGAGCGTCCCGAGCAACGAGGCACGGACAGCTGTGCAACGCGACGTCGAGGTCTCACCGGAGAAGAGAGGACAGCCCTGTAGCGCGAGCGGCGACGCCGCGAGTCGCAGGTAAGGAAGCTACCTAAGCCGCAGACGGTTCGTGGGCGGCAACCGATCGCGGTACGCCTAGAGAAAGAGAATAAGACTTAAAAAGGCGGTCATAAAAGAGGAAGACTGACGCAAATGACAACAGGTTTGGAGGAAGTCTACGGGTGCGCACCACAAGCTGAGTAGTGAAGAAAACACACGGGCAGAGCACGTCCAAGCTGGCAAGAGGCAAACAACCTGGAACGAAAACGCTGCACGCCTCCCGTGTCGATTCAAGGGCATGCAAGAAACGGAAGCCAGAGCAGCTTATGGCCCTCATCTAACAAAATCATTGAAGCCCTTCTGGAGTGGACCCAACACTGATGACTTCTTGGAGAAAAACGAAACCGCCACATCAGGACCACACACAGAGCAGCAGAAAGCGGTGAGAAGAAGGTGGCAGAAGGATAGCCGGCACTTCAAGTATAAAGACGAATGGTCATATCAGGGATGTGCAGCTTAATTCAAAAAGAGACTCAGCCAACCTTTGCTAAAGTGCCAATGCAATCCGACCCAGTACCGGCAACTGACGATATCAGAAGAAACCACGAGGAGGGTGTGGCGAGCCACCACTATACTGCCGGGGCCAAGCCCCATAGGCACGTCGAAGCCCATTCCCGAGCTGGATACTAACTTGAGGTGGCCAGACAATGATCAACTGCACTGCCATGAGTTCTAAAAAGATGCCGCATGAGGAGTTCAACAAAAGACGCCCAACTGCAAGAGAGAGGAAGCTCCGAGCTTGAGCCTACAATGCGGTCCACGTCGAGACGCTTCGGCGAGTGATTCGCGGACAGTGTGGTGAGCTGGTGAACCGAGCTTGAGATACCGTGCTGGGCATTGCCAGCAGTTGGGCCCGGGGAGGAAGTCAAGGTTACGTCTCATAGTTGCGCATGAGCACGCCGGAACTAACTACATGGCAGAGCATTGGGAGAGCTACGGGAGGGATTGGGAGCCGCGGCGCACAGTCTGAGTACGCAGCCCAATTAGGTGGAGAAGTAGTGGAGGCAGGGTGAAACCCGATGCCCGTTTGGGCATCCTGGAGGACGTCATTATCGGGATAATGGACGCAATGTCACTGAAGTGGAGGTCGCAGCGAGATTTCACAGGCTTGAGGAGACAACAAAGTTCGTCCTACGTTGAAACACGACGCGCCAACGACAAACCGGACAATCGGACTGTCGCGCAAATAAGATCATCTAGTAGAGGATATCTCAAGAAGAAGCGTAGGAAGCAGAATGACGCGCCCTGGGCCGATGGACCTATCAATCACGTCGGTTCTCTAGCCTCAAGCATGGTGTAGAGACGGCGAGACAAGCGGCGAAGGCAAAGCTGCCAGCAGAGGGAAACCCCTTCTGCCGCTAACGTAGCGGGGTCGCGAAGAAGAGTAACGATGATGTGGGACACTGTCGCGTGCGAGGTAATGCATGAGGAAAGTGATGATATGATGTGAGGACAAGCAGGATGAGGCCTATACGGTTACTGACAAGGCCCTAGAATTGCTGCGCTAAGGTAAGTGGAGGAGGTCGATTTAAAAGTCCGGGTGGGAAGGGGTTCAGAAGGACTGCGAGAGGAGGNACAATAAGGGTCACAACGTCCATTAGATTGATATGCATCAGGATTAGAATTATACCATAAGAAACTTGGGAAGGAACATCCAGGGGCTGTTTGTGTGGTTGCCAAACAAAGCTAAACATCTGGGCAAGGATTGATCCCAATCCTTGAGGGGGCTCCTCCCATCATGTCTTGTATTCCACCACAAATGAATATATTCTCCTAAATGAAAATGCATTTTACCATGTATTTTTACCATTTGCGTAGTTCTCATTTCCTGACCCTGACGCAATAGTACAACATAATTTGATGCCAAACTCGATTAGCCAAAGGGGTTTGAGCAATTCATATCATAGCCAAGCAGGCGGAAGAGCATTAGCACAAAACAAACACTTAGTCAAGACGCGGAACTAATAAAAAAACAACTCCTAAAAACAGCAAAAAGTGCACAACCTAGCAAAGAACCGAGAAGCCCTTTGGAGCACATAAGTGCCATTCCATCTTAAAATACAAGAATAAGCCCAATCGCCCCCCCAGCGATATATAATCGAATAGCATTACTAGCGGCACTGCACAACATTCCCAACCTGACACTATCTTGGGCCGCTGCTACATTTGTATTTGCCCAAGAGTGAGATTGTTGGAATATACTTGTGGATGGATATAGACCATAAGGTAAATGTTCATCATGCAATTTTGAAGTGTGCTTCTTGTTAGCATATGTTCATATATGTTCATATGACCAATTCTAATGATACCCGAAGAATTATCTAGAGAGTACAGCATAAGGGCTCTCTCACACACATACTATTTTAATTTATAAAAAAAAAAAAAAAATTTAACAAAACCCAAATAGATATTTAAGATTCAATTTCTTATATTTTTTTTTTTTTTTTTTTTTTTTTTTATTTTGAGATTTTTATGTAAACTTCCCGTTGACTCGTGTAACTTTTACCAAGTGTAATTGTATATAATATAGTCTTTAGGTGAGTCTTCTCTGTTTTTACTTGTTCATTTCCCTTATTTTGCTCATGAACTCTTTTTATATGTTTGGCCTATAATGTCAAAGAGAGGCGCTTATAGTGTGTGTGGTTGATGTATCTTTAAATATTTTTTTTCTGTTCTCGATGAAGCAAAATAAATTGCATATTGATATAATGTAACTATAATATTGATTGCGCGTGTGTGTGTATGGGTGGTGTCTGTGGTGTGCTAGTGTGTGGTAATATATCATTGCATATAAGTCTAATAGATAGTCATATTGGAAGTTTAGCGGAACTAATCAAATTCAATGCATACTTTCTTTTGTTGCTTGAGTATTACCATAGGTAATTTTTTAGATTGTAACACTACACGCATCTTGTGTGTTCGTATAAAAATAATCTAATCCTTTAGTATTTTATTGATTGCAAAGTTATGAAGGATTTGCCATCTTTGCTCTTGGCCATAGAGCTAAGGGCACTTTAGTATAGATGGACCCTCTACTTTCAAAGACTGCCATTTTAGAGTGTACTCGCGATATTAGATATTTCTGACGTGATTTCTTAGGCAATACCTCAATTTAGTGTGTAGAAATAATCGAAGTTTGTTGAATTTTACCTACAATTCGAACAGCCCCATAAGTCCAACGCCCACCCAACTACTACATCCTCTCACTATAAATTTATTAGAGGTAGTTGGGAACTTTATGGTAGATTGTGTAGCGTTTGTTGGCGTCAATGAGTATCAAATTGATCACCAAGGGTTCTCAAATCACCAATTCAATGAGACCCAATGACTCAAGGTCACTCAATTCCCTTAGCCTAGGCCAAGAGCAAAAAAAAAATACTCAAAAACTAAAGGAAACATTTTATCAAACACCTAGTGCTGTAATAAAAGTAAAAACAAAAATGCATGAATTTAGTAAACCCATGACTACCACAAGCAAGAAATCAACTAATAGCAATTAAGATGAATATAAAAAGGACATAAGAACATAAATTGCATTAAAGAAAATTAAGATTCAACAATGGTTCATCAACAAAAAAGTAACAAAATAAGAGGAAATGAACAAGTAAAAACTAAAGATCAAAATTTCAAGAAATTTAGAAGAAAAACTAAAATCAAAACGAGAATTAATAACCTGGATCCAAGAAGAATTAACTAAAACTATCCTAATAATCTAGAAGAGAGGAGAGAGCTTCTTCCTCTAGAATTCTAACCATAAAACATGATGAAAACTAAACTGATGACTACTTGGTTCATTCCCCCTCCATCCTTGGTTCAATAGCATCAGAAATAATGAGTTAATTGGGCCCAAAAATGCTTCAGAAATCGCTATGGGCCGATTTCACTTTTTAGTGGACCACGTGCGTCAATCGGCGTGCATGCGTACATGGCACAATGCACGCCCCTATGCGTTAGGAAATATATGGTAGATTTTATATCATTTGAAGCCCCAGATGTTAGCTTTCCAACACAACTAAACCCGCCTATTTGGACCTCTGTAGCTCAATTATGTCCGATTGCAGTTGCCAGGAGGTCAGGCTTTGACAGCTTTACGGTTTCCTTCATTTTCTTCATGAGTTCTCCCACTTGCATGCTTTTCTCTTCACTTCTTCCATCCATACTTGCCTATGTAATCCTGAAATCACTCAACAAACATATCAAGGCCACGAAACGAATGGAATTAAAGTGAATTAAAATCACCAATTTTAGGGCCTAAAAAGCATGTTTTCACATTTAAGCACAAATCAAGGGAGAATTACAAAACCATGCTATTTCATTGAATAAATGTTTGAAAAGTTGATAAAATCCCCCAAATTAAGTACAAGATAAACCACAAAATTGGGGTTTATCAATTCTGCATCAACATATGATCCTTTTGAGCTTGATGAATCCTTTCCCACTATGCTTGGAATTGATGATGAGGTAGATTTCACACAACCTTCCACTTATAATTTGAGTGATGCGGAAGAGCTTGAAGACATTGGTGAAGAAGAACTTGAACTTGAGGAAGCTTGGCAAGAGGTAGAGCTTGAAGAACCTTGTCAAGTGGTGGAAGCCTCTAGAAGAGGATGGACGGGAGTGGAGCGTGCTTTATCAAGACCATTGGGAACTCCTCCACCTAAGTTGCCACTACTCCTTTATTTGAGTGGGTAAAACTTCTAACTCTTAGCTTTATTATCCTACTTGAATTTGGCTTGCTTGAAACGGATGGCCAACTTAGGATGCCTTGTGGAATTAAGCGTAAGAGGAGGATGTTTAATGGATGGCGTTGTAAATCTAGGCTCATTATGGTTGAGGCTTCAAGGGTTGGATGCAAAGGTTGGTGCACTACTCAATTGGATGGGTCTAGGAGGATAGTTTGGTGCTTAAGTGAGAATTCGGCTTTTCTACCACCCGAATGGAATCAACGTGGTCAACTTGAAGATGGGTATGAAAACAAAGTATGGGATCTCGGATTACTAGAGGAGGATCAATTTTGGGAGCTCATGGTTTGTGGAGAACTCCATCAAAACTTGGAGATATCAATTTTGAATGATGGAGCTTATTGGAAGTCCAAACATTGGTGGATGTTCAAAGATGGATTCAAGCACAAGCCACCTTGATGAAGAGCTCTTCATAAGTCTAACTTAAGGACAATAAACAAAAGTGCTAGGTGGGAGACATCCCACCATGGTAACATCTTTCCCATTTTCATCTTTTGTATATATTGGTAAAAATAGGTTTAATTTCATGTTTTGTTTGATTAGTTGAGTTTAATTGGGAGTCTAGTAGGTTAAATAAGGTTTTATGATGTTTTGGTAGCTGTTGGAGGTTTAGAATACTTGGTTTGGTGCAAGAACTTGGAAAATTTTTGAAAAAACAGAGCACCATTTCACGCGTACGCGTGACCCCAAGTTTTCAACCATCCACGCGCATGCGTCGTCCACGCGTACGCGTGGATCCAAAATTTTCACCCCAATACAAATTTCAGAGAGTTGTGCGAGTTTTGGGCTGGAATTGTGCCTTTAGGCCAAGCCAACCCACACATACGCGTCGCATCTCTGAATAACCCACCACGCGTACGCGTGACCGATGCGTACACGTCGATCCCCTTTCACCGATCCACGCTTACGCGTCACACCACGCGTATGCGTGGATTGCCCTGCATCACCCATCTTCTTTTCCTCTCTTCTTTCTATTTCTTTCCTTCTTCTTTCTTTTCTTATCTTCTTTCCATCCTTCAATCATCATCCAATATTACCAATCACCATATATTACCATTTATTTTAGTAAGTTGTTTTGTTAGTTTGATTTTCATTTAATTTTTATTTTTCCTTGTGTGTGTTGGAATTATTAATCTTGTTTACCGTTTGTTGCTGCTGATTACTAATGGGATATTAGCTTAATATCATTATTATTAATTGTCATTGTTGGATTCTTTGTTGAGGTTACAATTTGCTACTTGGTTTTGAATTTTTCATGCTTAACCTTTTTGCATACTGGTGTAGGAAATCGTGATCGTTCATTCCTTGGTAACAGTGCTGAAAACTTTATACGCACGTTCATAATCTTAGTTCTTTGTCACAACTTCGCACAACTAACCAGCAAGTGCACTGGGTCGTCCAAGTAATAAACMTTACGTGAGTAAGGGTCGATCCCACGAAGATTGTCAGCTTGAAGCAAGCTATGGTCACCTTGTAAATCTCAGTCAGGCAGATTCAAATGGTTATAGGGTTTTAATAACTAAAAGATAAATAAAATATAAAATAGGATAGAAATACTTATGTAATTCATTGGTGAGAATTTCAGATAAGCGTATGGAGATGCTTTTGTTCCTTCTGAACCTCTGCTTTCCTACTGTCTTCATCCAATCCTTCATACTCCTTTCCATGGCAAGCTGTATGTTGGGCATCACCGTTGTCAATGGCTACATCCCGTCCTCT
>QBTX01001989.1:0-27710 GCA_003063285.2 Arachis monticola
TTTTCTTAATAATTCGAAACTCAAAATAATTTCTTTCTTAAGGATAATTCAAATCAAATATAATTCTCGTTTCAAATAAAATCAAACTCGAACATAAACCTTTTCCTTGGTAATTCGAATGCAAAATAGTATAATTCCTTTTTCTTAAAAATATAAATCAACTCAAACAAATACTTTTTGCTTTATTCCGAACATAATTCATTTCTTTATCTTATTTTTTTTTTTTTTTTTTTTTTTTTTAAAATCAATTTCTTTTAAATAAGCTTCAAAATCACTCTCATAGTTTTTAAATTGCTCAACTCATCTCCTCTATAATTCGGATATTATGCCATCCTTCAAGGGTCTCAAAAACTAAACCAAACATCTCCCAATCATTCAGAATCATTTCCACCATAACTGTTTACTGATATATTACGTCTCCTCCCACATTAATAACTAACTCAACTCAAGGAATCAACAGGATTAGACTCAAATCATACAATCTCATCAATGCACAATTTCTAAATTCACCTCACTTAATTCAGAATTCTCAGCCTTCTCAAGCAGTTTTCAAAATCAAACCATCCTCTTTATTAAACATATATAATCAGATTTAATACAACTTCATTATCTCAAATAATTCTTAGGGGAGATAATCATCAGATTTCTTTAATTAATTGCATTTAAGCATTTTCAACTATCTTATCTATAAGCCATGCTCGCAATTATCAAGAATTTCAATCAAGATATATATTTTAATTATTTAACATTCTTATCATTAATATTTAAAAAAAAAAAAAAAAAAAAAAAAAAAAAAAAAAAAAACAAACAAATTATATTTATTTAGATATTATATATATAATTTCTATTTTAAATATAAAAGAAAATTTCCTTAAAGTTAATTCTCCCAATTTCTTTGAAAGTATTTTTTGGTTTCGTGATTAAACTATGATATGAAGTGGGCAAACCTCTAAAATAAACTTTTCCGTTTTCCTCAACGGTTTCATAGAACTAATCTAATTGATTCAATTTTCACGACAACAAATGACGCATATAGGTATTAATGCAGTACGACATGAACACTATTAATGGCAGTCCTGTCGGTGGTTCGACGGCAACACTCAAGTCTTCCGATGGCCAGGCTACGCCACGAGGCATCTCCTTCTCCCTGGTGGCCTGCCTTCTCCCTTCGATCACGTTAGTTTTGCATCTCCTCTTCCCATTTGCGCGCTTTCTCCGTGGCAAACCATCAAGGGAAGTGGCAACCTAAAACTACGGCAACAACTGCAGTGGTTTAAATCGCGAGGCGGCGGTTGCCTAGGGCTCGCGTACCCTCTCTCTCTGTGTCACTCACTCTCTCACTCGCGACTCTCTCCTTTGCAGCTCTGCTCCTCGACGGCGATGCGACGGTGGCGGCGAACTGGACGTGGCTAGCGCCGGACGATGGGCAGCGTGGCACAGACGGTCTCTTTCTCTTCTCTTCCCATCTTTCCTCGAGCTCTCTCTCTCTCTCTGCTGCGTGTGTTGTGTGCTACGCGTGAGGGGGAAAGGGAAATGGGGGGTTGCGGCTGCTGATGGGGAGAAGGGAAGTGTGGGCGTGTTGTTTTAGGTTAGTATTTAAGGGTTAGTGGTTTTTTTGGAAAGTAGTAAGGTAAAGTAAGTAATTTTAAATCAAAAAAAAAATAAAGGGATAATATAATAATTGAAAACTATTTTAATCATACAATAATTATATATACAAACATATTATTTGTTCATCAATTTACAAATCTATTTATAAATTATTTTTTTTTTTTCATCAATTAAATAATATGATAAAAAATTTACTTTATTCAAAAATTAAGTAATTAAAATTTAAAATCTCAAATTTTTAAATCAAATTCATATAAAATTTTTATTATTTTATAATTAACTAAACTTTATAATTTAAATATAAATAAATTATTATCAATAATTATAATTAGATAAAATTTTATATATTTAATAAATTTAATATTAGAACTGATTAATAGCTTTAAATAATATATTTTATGAAAATTAAGTCTTTATTATGAATCAAAAAAATATGGAAGATCACTATAATAGAATTGTAAGAAGTTTTGGGTCTTACAAAGGGTTGGCTAAAATTTGACTATAATTATTATTGTTATTAGGAACAATTCCGTATAGATATTATTTTATTCTAACATTATTTTAAGATACTTAAATTTGATTTAAACATTCCCTTCGTATTCTCTATTCATCGACAATTTAAACAGGAAACACAATTAACTCTTTTATCCATTTTAATGTAATATTTACAACGTATATTAAAAACTATAAATATTATAATATTCCATTGTTATGTTGTTATCTGAACTTATATAGAAGCATCGGTAAAGAAACGCTATGAGGCATTCACTATAAAAGAGGTGGTAGATAGCAGGTATTTGCGATGGTTGGTCAGCTGCAGGCTATCTCTCAATTTTGTGGCGGTTATATAGAACAAATCTGGTGAACGCTACTAACTGTTTAAACACCTTCTGCCGCTCTGTCATCCATGTCTACTTATGGTTTATTTCTTAGGACAAACAACATAACCCTAAGCCTCAATCGTTCTCTCATCTTTCAAATCTCAGATCCTACCAAACTCAAGTTTCGTCGCCGCTAACTTGTACAGCCCTTTCTCTTCAAAAGACTGCTTTGCCGGATTCGAAGTCGTTCATCGTGCTCACTCTGCTCTGTCTCTTCGCCGATTATATGATTTCTCTACGCAGTGCGTGGTTCAAATAGGATGCAGCTGCAAGAGAGTTCTACCGCCGTCACTTCCAGCCTCGTTGCTGGCACCACTATCACAGGTTCAGACCAGGTCTACCTAATCTGTTGACGTCTACGCCTGTCTTTCGAATCTGCTGCCAGACAGCTCCTCTTCCTTGGAGCATTGCAGATCCAAACACCGCGCTTATGTTCTGAACAAGGTGAGTGGGTTTGAAATTTGTCCCCTAATTATATTTCTAAGTTTATTTTTTACAAGTTAATATTATGTTTATAGAGTAAACTTTTGTTGTGACTAAAGATCTGTAGTGCAAAATGGTCTACACTTGACGTTTCAATTTCTAGTTTTTTTGTGATTTATAATCTATTTTTGCTAATTTTTTATATTTTTAGATTAAAAAATAAATTTAAATTCAAATTGAAAAAGTTACTTACCACTCTCATTTTTTTGAGGGAGGTACAAAACGAGGTTAAGGCCATCAATTATAGAAGTTGAACAAAATTGATTCAAATGGAAGGAAAAAAATTTATTAATGTTAAATTTGGTGTCAAGTTAGCATTATTTCAAACTCACTTTTTTAGGTGAGATAGCCTTTCGACAATTGATAGGTCATAGTTGTTTACTTCACAGATTATTGACATTAAGAGGAATATGCTTTATGATTATTTTCAAAGGTTGAAGTGTTGAATGCATATTTTTTACAGCTTGTTGCTGATACACAAAATGTAAAGTGCGGACTGTAATGCAGAATACCTGTAATTTTTTATTAATAAGCATTTCATATGTACGAAATAATAAATGTCAAATCCTATGTATTTAATTATGTTTGTATGACTAAGTTTCACATCTTGTTTGTCAAATGTGTTAGAATAATTGGCTTAGCAATTGCATATCGAGTGACAATAGATCATGGTCTACGTTCAGAAAGCAATCTTAGTAGTATTATAAGGCTTCACTGTATTTTTAATTGGATTTGAGCCATGTGATCAGGATTGTGTCATTACCTAGTTTTATCTTTGAAAGTCATGCATTTAATGTATTAAGATTCTTGTTTCTCACATTTGCATGAGTAAGTTTTTCAATATCTGAATAGGTTCTCGCTGGGTTTTGTTACTGGACATGTTTGGTTCTCACCTTGCACCCTTGTTTTTGTCTTATTATATGGGACAATCAGACTTGTCAATCTAACATTCCATCTGATCACATGATGTTAGGCTTTCTCTACTGTTAATGAAACTATGTATTCTTTTGTCAATCATAGGTGGTATCAAGCATGCTGCCAAGACATACATTAAAATACCTTTCTTTGGAGCTATTTCATAATTTGTAATTGTTTTTCTTTTGTTATCACTTTGCAGTTCTCTGGGTAGTTTATCCCACTCACTCGTTTGGATGGATTGGCCAAGATATACTTGTAAGGATAATTTTCTCCATTCTTTAAATGTTTAATGCTATCTTCTTTAGATATATCATGTTAACTCTCAAGTGATAAAAAAAAGTTCATCCTTACTTTCTTCATGACAATTTCAAAGAGAGTACATTTCTTGTAGTTTAGTGGTGCTTTTGTATGTGTTATATATCCCTGTATTGGTCAAGATGTGCTTTTTGTTATTTTTGTTGATGATAGATTGATAGTGATGTATATTTGATATTTTGGTAGTATGATAATCTTTTATATTTGAGCTTCTTGATTTTTTCTAGTTGTTGATTTATATAAGTAGAAAAATTTGCATACTGGGATTAAGTTATGATGTGGTGAAACTGGGGTGTATACACTCTATATGCACTTAATCTCATACATGATTAAGACTCGGGAATTTCTAGGTAACAAGTCATGGTATTAACATAGGGTTTTACTTGTGAGAAGTATAAGTGTACAACCCTATAAGAAAATTGGACTCTTTTTGGCTATATGCATTATTTCTCTTTGCATTTTACACTTTCTATTTATGTTGATCCTCGTTATCTTTTCTTATCCATCTTTCAAACAAAGCTTTATTGTCAGTAGAAAGCAAATAGAGTTGCACTTTGTTTTCTTTTTTTGAAATTAATTATTTATTTAACTAACATTTTCTTATATATCGGTGTTCAAGTATGGAGTTTGTGTGGGGAGGTGTTGCTGGAGTTTTGGGAAGGAATGATGCATCCAGTTGATATCATTAAAATCCAAATACAAAGCCAAGCTATTCATCCTGGAATTCATGTTTTTTGGGCGACCCATGGATAAAATATCCTGTATTTTATATGCTCACAAACACAACATACATCTAACATTTTGAAAGTTCCATAGAAGTTTCTGTTCATTATACTTCTATCTAAAACTTTTTTGCTTTCCTGCAAACATTAAAATCAAAAGAAGCATATTCAGATGGTGCGACTTGTCTTAGATAGGACTGAATGAGTATAATAGTTGAGGTATGTTATTTTGAATATTATTTTTCATGTATGTGGATTAATTCTTATTACAGAGTATGCGTTTAAATATAATTCACCTTTTGTTAACTGAATAGGGTGAAGCTTCTTTTTGTTTTAAAAAAAAACTTATAGTCAATTATTTTGAAGAGAGTGTTGGGCAAAAATCTTTTTTCCATTTTCTTCTCTTTGAGAGTATAAAATTAACGTGTGATTATATTGTACACTTAGCCATCATTCACAAGAATTTTATCAACGCCATCAAAATCAACTTTGTTTGTTATTATTATGTTCTACACGGCGTCCAACTTGAAAATATGTGCCTTTCGAGATTGGTTTAAATTGTGTAGACTTTTACAGGGGTGTAGCACCTAACGTTATTGGGTCTCTTGCAACTGGTGCAACATATTTTGGTGTTATAAAGTCCACTAAAAAGTGGATTGAGGATTTACATCCTAGACTTAAGGGCCATTGGACACATTTCATTACTAGAGCTGTTGGTAAGCTAATTTGGAGAAAATTATTCGGCTTTGTTCAGGAAATCCTTCTTGTTATCTTTCACATGCCACTGTCAATGCTTCCTTTCTTAGTTTTTTCTTGTCTAAATTAATCGAACACCCTTTGGTTTCTTGTTTGTCTTTCTCTTTCATATTGTATCTTTCTTTTATATTTTTTCTTTTCCAATTATGTGCCCTTAGTTTACTCTGATTATTAATATATTTAGAGAAGTCAATTTTGGACCTAGTGTAGAGAAAAAATTAAATATAGTTGAGAATTTTCATCATGTTCTAATTTAAGAAGGTAGCTAGTTATTTATCATGTTTGTAATAGGGAATAGTGATGGTGGTATTATGCGATGAAATCTTCAGGAGATGTTTGGATGTGAAAGCACCTTTGTTATAGGTACATGATTCTATCTTGTATGTGATTTTGCCGCGATGCTTAATTACTTAATATATTTATGAAAATGAAATTTTGGAGAATAGAATTATTGATCTTAATTCCTTATTGTTGGTATCTTCTCAGACGTAGAGAGCTACAAGGGAAAGTGCAGAAAGTTCAAATACCAGTTGAAGAACAGGGGGAATATGGTAAGAAATTTGGACAAGAGAGAAACCGAGTATATGAGGCTGCTTAAAGAAGTAAGAGTTGGAGTTGATGATTTTGAGCAATTAATAGTAATTGGCAAAGGTGCTCTTGGTGAGGTACATAATAAATATTTTAGATAATGTTTTTAAACAATGTACTAACAGTTGAAGCTATCAAAGGCAATACACTATTGTCCTATACTTAATCCTTTGCTGTGTGATGAATTTGATAGGTGATGTAAAAGGAAAGGTAGCCGTCATGGTCGATGACATGATTGATACAGCTGGTGAGTTTGTGTCGAACTTGTTTGGAATGGACAATAATTTTATATTGCATATTAAAGCAATGAAATAGTTACTTGTCCTAGTTCTATACCTAACCACTTAAATTATATTCCTTTTATTATAATTATTTTCAAGAGCTTGACATGAGATTGTATACAACTTCTAAGATATTCTTGATTGTTTATTCAGTAATTTTGCTATATTAATATATATACTTTTTTAAATAAATAAAGTGCTTAAGCAACCACCCTTTTGGTGCGTGAAATTAGAACTTCGCACAACTGAACCGACAATGCACCGGGTCGTCCAATTAATACCTCAGGCGGTGAACGGTGAATGTCGACTCCCACGAGGGATTGTTTGGATTGAGCAAGTTGTGGTTATCTTACAGATCTTAGTCAGGCAAATAGAAAAGATAATTGTTTTGTTGTAGGTGCATAAAATAAAACAAATAAAGAAACAATACTGAATTGGTGTAGAAACAATGATGGGGAATTAGTTTAAGGCCTTTTAGATGCTTGTTCTTCTGGGATTAATACTTCTTACTAACTACTTTAACAAGATGATTCATTCAATTGCAAGGCTGTAAGTGATTAAAGTCGGGCTAGTGGTCATTTAATCTCATCTGATCCAGATCACACACGTCTACCGCGCTGGTGCTAATGTCATTGTCACTCAAATCTGAACGAGGGTAGAAAGCTTATGCAATTCAGTCTCTGGTGATCCTACTCAAAATGTCAAGACAAGGTCAGAATCTTCGGATCGGAGAATGATGAATGTATTATATCTCTAGCCTTAGCACCACAAAGACCTCAATTATCCATGACTAAACAAGATTCTATGTCTCATGTAATCCCAAATAGCCCAGATACTCTCTTAGAACCTTGTGATGTATTCTCAAGCGTCGCAGCTCAATACTATCCTGGCTAAGGCTTCGTAAGAGCTCATGTAGAATCAGTGGGTCATCATCTTCAGTTTCACCCAGATTCATGAAATAGTGAAGAATGAAAATACATCATAAAATGGAATCAAACATGGTATTAAAGTAGAAAAGTAGATGACTATTAATCCATAGGAATAAGCAGAGCTCCTACCCTTAATACTCGAAGGTTTAGCTACTCATACTTTACAGAAATAATGTGTGAAAAAGTTCTGTGAGAGCCTGAAGATAATAAACATGGGTTGATTTCTCCTATATATCTAATCTAAGTAAGTTAAATTAAAAAATTACAAAAAAAAAAAATAAACTTAGCAAAAGTGGACAATCCACTTCTGGGGCCCTATTGGTGTGTGGTTTTGTGGGCTAAGCTTGGCGTCCAACTTGGATGAGTGGGACATTGAAGCCACTAGGGGGTGTCCACGCTGCCTTGTGCTTCCTTGGTGGCGTTAAATGCTAGTTTTTGGGGTTCACACGCTGGCCTTGTCCTCTTCTTAGGCGTTGAACGCTAGAAAGGGGGTAAGTTGGGCGTTAACACACACGTTTTGGGCAGTCCTTTCCAAAGAAAAGTATATACTATTATACTAATTAGGTGGAAAGCTCTGGAAGTATAGCTTTCTAAGCACCTGTGGAGAACGCGTCAATTGAACCTTTGTAGCTCCAGATGATGACTCGTTGGAATGTGCGGAGTTCAGAATTTTGACCAGCAATCTGCTATCCTTTCTTGGCCTCTGAATCAGACTTTTGCCAAAACTTGCCATTTTCACCAAAATTTTAATGAATCATAATAAAATACAAAAACTCAAAAGTAGCATCTAAAAGGTCGAATTGGGCGCTAAAACCTACTATAGTTGGATAAAATGTGGCTGAAACACTAAGAAAATGATACTAAAAAAGGATATAAGAATATCTGCTCATCACCTTCCTAGGTTCTGTGTTTTTTTTCTATTGCTTACTTGATCTTCTGTTTCTTCTTGAGAGTTTTTTCAAAGTAAAGTTTTACTCATGACTGTGTTCTCATTAGCTAATTATTATGTTCTGTTGGAATCTAGGTGGGACATTTTCTTTTTATATGCTTTAGCCAAATAATACATAATTTTTTTTGATTCTTATATTATTATGCAACTTTTTCTTAATATTGTTATTTAGTGTTCTTTTAATACTAAAATCTCAAGTTTAATAAAGAAGTTTTGTAAAGAGAATAGGTTATAGTAAAGAAAAAGGAGGCCTAAACTATTGTAATTAGTCATTTTTTTAAGCCCATTATGAATATTATGATGGTTCAAAACTGTCGCATTTTTTAAAAAAGACTCAAACATATTTGTCGGGCAGTTTTAAATACTGCATGCATATTTTTTTAAATCCACTGGACCAAATGATAGGGCTTTTTTGAAACCGCCGCAAAATCAACATCTCACCCGACTTAACCCGCAACGTTTCTAGAAGCGCTGGTATGTCATTTTTGCAGGCAATTTAGAACCGCCGCAAATCCATAAAAAAACCGCCACCAATTCCAGTTTCTCTTGTAGTGGTTGAACCCTAATTCCAATACATTAAATTAAAAGAGATATAATAGGAAGAAACATAAATCATGGTCGGTGGTCTTCTCTTGATATTCTCCAATAGCCCAACCCTGTTGCAAATGGCTGGAACATCGAAGAAAACTGAAAGAAAAGGAACATAGCCGTTGAGTGCGGATGTTTGCTTAATCTTCTTCCTCATAACATATGAGTGAAGATTGTCATAAAGGTTGCATCGAATTCGGTTTAGGATCTGTTCCATATGCAGGCAACTTGCAAGGTGTTTTTGGATGCAGCGAGATCGGACGTTATCTGCAAGTATGCGTCGATGTGGTATCTACCGCTAGTGTCCTTTTTGTATTACTTTGACCGGCCTGAAAGGAGGTTCATTAATCGCTACGTGGAAGCAAGAAATCCGGATGCTATACTCCGGCATAGGATGACATATTATTTCTGGATTGGGCATCGTGTCATTGGAATAGATCTGCTGACTAGGGCTACGACATAGGGCAGTGTTGAAGCCGGTTACTTATATGCCATGCTGCTACTATGTATTAACGAAGACGAAGATCGCAGAAGAAGGGGTGGTCTAAATTTTTTGCTGAAATTTATACATGCTTTTTGGGGAGGTCGAAGGGTGAAGAAAGGTTTTCACGGAATTGTTCGAGGAGCAGTGGGTGGATGAGGAACCTTCAGATCCTAGACAGCCCGTGGCTTGTCGGTCCACCAATTGCCCTACCTGCAGCACTATGGGTGATGTCCAAGATATGTTCGGTGCCTCGTGTGTGCACTGCCTGACTGATTATGAGGTGAGGGCCTTCCTGAAAATGTTTACGTTTCAAAATGAACATTGCTATTTAGTAATTTCTTTTGTTTCGAGTGTGTTGTTTGTTTATGCTTCTCTTATCTGACAGTACAGTAGTTAGCAATGTCTTCATGTTTTGTTATGAACGATTACCCATCCTTAACATATGGATCTATGTTTTTATTTATTTTTATTTTTATGTGTGAAAAAATCTCAGTTTAATCTGGTATAAGATTTAGAGATAATTAAAATACATTTGTTTGTGAAATTGTTTTGTGAGTTTACTATCCGTAAAATTACTATTGACTCAATTAACATAATTTACATATACTAACTTTTCATTTGAAATTACTACACTATTATAATTTTATACTATAATATTATATTCTAATAGTTTATATTATAGATCCAAATTGTTTGTTCATAAATATAGTCTAAGTTTCCGTCAATAGTATAGTCCAATAAGTGCATAGCATAAGCCTAATGTATGTGTTTCATGGTGAAATGGTGCCTGTATGAGTGGATTTGATATTTTTTTTCATTATCGATGTGATTGATGTGTTGAATGACTATAGAGTATTGATTTAATGTATTCAATTTTTTTATGCCTTCATATTATGTAATAATTTAGGATCTCATAGTAGTTGTAGATATGAACCGGTAATTTGGTAAGGTAATAGGTAGTGACGGAAAAGAATAATTTAATCAGTTGGAGCAAAAATTTATTTTAAAAAAAATTTTTTAATAAAATTTTTTTTTTTTCTTATTTTGTTGAGTTTATTAATTTTTTTAGATAAAAAATATGTTAGTATTAACAAGTCTCATATGTATGCTTCCTGGAGAACGTAAATTCATATTTGAATCTTTATATAAAAAAAAAACTTATGAATTGTTTAAAGCAATTTGGATACCTTCTATTAATAATTTTTTTTTAATTTTATCTCTTTACATACTCATGTGATTTGCCATATCTTATTATTCGCAATAAATCAACTTTAGCTAAATAATGTTTGTCTTGGTGTTAAATAAAGATTAAATTGGATTCTCAAGTACTTCATGTAACACCTCTAATATTCAAATCCTTATGCTCAGTCATAAGTCAATGATATTACGGTGGTACGACTCTCAAGGTGGATTTTTAATATATAAATATAAGGTAATTTTGAAAAGAGTATTATCGTAGAAGCCTGAAAGAGTAGAAATAAAATCGCGAAGACGTATCACTCACGTTTCACAACAAAAAGGATAAATCGTGAAGCCGAAAACGATATAAGGACAAGGCGTAGAGGAGATTAAGAGATAGATATAACAGATAGATATATATAACATAAGTAAATAGCCACTAGTCGCGACCCGCGAAGTTTAGGCGGCTAGGGTACAGTATGAAAGTAGTTGACAACAGTATATCCTGATCTCTCCCAAAGGAAACATAAGAGCCTCTATAGGCAAGTTCAAAAGAGTTCAATAATAATATAATCTTTTCAAACTAGGTGGAGAGGTTCTAATCAAACACAAGTAGAGGAAATAAGATCTTCGCGTCTCTCAGACGACCCACAAACTTCACTTCTGAGCACCTGGACCTGTATCTGAAAAACAAGAGATATATACGGAATGAGAACCCCGGGCCATGGGTTCCCAGTACGGTAAAAGTGCCAAATAAATACAATGCACTGCAATAAAAACTCACAAGCATCCTAAACTCCTTTTCACCAAGTATCCAGCCTAGATTCTCACTAATCTATAAATAGGCATCTGGTCGTAAGGGAATACTAAATCGATCACATCTCATATGACTCCCAACTCGCTGACTCTCCTACGAATCAGATTTCAGAATCATAATAAAGCATCATCAGTCCCGTGCTGTCTCAGCATTCCTATATCATATATCATGCCTCCCTGGACTAGTGAAACCACTTCACTGCGTCCACCCAGGGAGCTCAAATCATCTCAACTAATGATCAACATCATCATGCAATCGCATCATCAATTCATCTCATCAAGAACAGCCCTCAACCTCCACCGACACCAACATGAGGGGCCTCTCAGTTGTACAACACAAGCAATACAGGCAAGTAATACACAATTAGGGTACGAGTAGAACAAGTAGCACATAAATCCAAGTAATTAGGCATATATCATGTAGAAATCCAAAACAAATAGGCAACCCAAACAATTCAAACATATGCAAATGATTGAATGCCTGCCTCCTATGGCTGATGATATCATCTGTCGGTTATCAGCCAACCCGACTGTCCGGTAGCTAACCGGGCACAGTCTCTCTGTTGCGTATTAATCTCATTAGAGGGATATGTGCCCTGTCACCATTAGAGGGAATCTGCGCCCTGTCGCCATTAGAGGGTATCGGTGCGCCTGTCACCACTTCACAACCAGAGAGAAAAACACACAGCATGTTACATTCAACATTTTTCATCATATTCATTTTATCATATTCATTAATTTATCATATATGCCTTTATACTCAGCCATAATCATAATGGCTTTGTCGTAACTCGACAATAACTCAGCCACCCGTCTCACAGTTCATTCAAGAACTAGCCAATTTATCAACATGGCTCTGCCGTATCTGGCAAGAACTCAGCCATCCGGCTCATGGTCATCTCAAGAACCACCCATTTTTATCAATAAAATATAGCCATTCGGCTCATGGCATATACGGTACTTCCACCGCCACCTTCCCATATCTCATATAATTATATCTGATCATCATTGGATCATAACCTTTTCCCCTTGCTTCACTCGCAAGTTACACATCCCTAGCTCTTCTCATTGCTAGGCATACATATAATGATTTGATATATAAGGGGTGAGATCGAAGGCTTAAAAGTATAAGGTTTTGCCTTTAAAAACTCAAAAATCAACTGTTGCCAAAAACAATTAATCATTATATCATTTAAAAAAAAAAAGGAGGAGAAAGAGGAGAGAGATTGGCCAAATGTTTGATTTTTTGAGTTTTTAAAGGCAAGACCTTATAGGCTTTTAGCCTTCTGGATTCTACCCCGTTCAGCTGTAGGGTTCTACTCCACACTTCGGCAATATGGGTATGCCTAGCAGACATGAGGTTGAGTGCATCTGGAAATAATGTGTGTTTGGACATCGGTAGTTATCCTTTGTGTGGAGGGATATTGTCACCGGCGATGTGGGCGGTTAGGGGGTAGGCTGGTTACTCACGTAATGTGTCTCAGGCCGTGTGTGGATTTGTATAGCCGGTTTGCAGACTAGAGTATACGTCGATTGGTGGGGCAGTGAGAGATATCCGGAGCTAGGGGAAGTTGGTTAACCGTTGCGAGTGTGGGAGGCAAGGGAAAATGGTTTGATGATGCAATGATGATAGGATATGATTATTATGCGATATGAAGAATGTTGCGCGTTGGAAGTACACCGGGTGTATGGTATATGCCATGGAGCCGACGTGGCTATATTTATTGATAAATGGTTGGGTCTTGATTGAACCATGAGACGGATGGCTGAGTTTTGCCTATGATACGGCAGAGCCCATGTTGATATTGGCTAGTTCCTGGGATTGAACTGTGAGCCGTGTGGTACTGAGTTTTTGTCTGTGTTACGGCGAGGCCATAATTGGATTATGGCTGAGTATATAAGCATATATGATAAATTAAATGATATGATAAAGTGATACTCAATGGATTGAATAATTGTTGAATGTAAGCATGCTTGTATTTTCTCTCTGGTTGTAAGGGTGACAGGGCCCACCAGATACCCTCTAATGGCGCCAGGGCGCAGATACCCTCTTTAATGGTGACAGGGCACATATTCCCTTTAATGATATTAATACGCAACAGAGAGACTGTGGTCCCGGGTTAGCTACCGACATGTCGGGTTGGCTTGATACCGACAGATTGATTATCATAATGCCATAGGGCAGAGCATTATCATTTGCATAATGTTTTGAAATTGTTGTGGGGTTTGCCTATTTTGTTGTTGGTGTGTATTTCTACATTATATATGCTAGAGGTTATTGATGTATAAGGTGCTGACGGTGTGGTTTACTCGTACCTTTAATTTGTGTCGTCATATGATTGATCTTGTTATTGCTTGTGTTTGTACATCTGAGAGGCCCCTCATGTATATGGTGTCAGGTGGAGGGTATTGGACGGGGGCGTGGTCTAGATAGAGATGAAATTGATTGATTGCGAGATTGCATGATGAGGGTGATCATTAGTTGAGATGATTCGAGGACTCCTGGGTTGGACGCACGTGATGTGTGGGGTATATATATGTTTCCAGGGAGGGCCATGATATTATGATATAGAATTGCTGAGACCAGCACGACTGAATGCTTTTTTTATGAATTTCTTGAATTTTTTTTTTTTTTAAAAGTTAATTTTATTAGTGAGAATGTGATCTAGATTTAGTTTTATTCCCTTACGACAGTCATGCTATTTTATAGATTTAGTGAGATCTAGGCTGGATACTTGGTGAAAAGGAGTTTAGGATGCTTGGTGAGTTTTATTGCAGTGCATTGTATGTATTTGGCACTTTTACCGTACTGGGAATCCATGGGCCCGGGGTTCTCATTCCGTATATATCTTCTGTTTTTCAGATACAGATACAGGTCCAGGTGCTCAAAAGTGAGTTTGTGGGTCGTCTGAGAGACGGCGAAGATCTTTATTTTCCTTACTTTGTGTTTGATTAGAATCTCTCCACCTATGTTTTGAAAAGATTATATTATGTATGTATTTTTTTTTTTTTTTTTTTTTTTTTTTTTTTTATCACTCTAGCCTTGGAAATTTATTTCTAGTGGTTATGCTACTTTCATACTGTAACCTAGCCGGCCTACCAACTTCGCGGGTCGCGACTAGTTGCTATTTACTTATGTTATATATATCCTATCTTTTATCTATCTCTTAATCTTCTCTACGCCTTGTCCCCGTATATCGTTTTCGGCTTCACGATTTATCTTTTGTTGTCGAAACGTGAGTGATACGTCTTCGCGATTTTATTTCTACTCTTTTCAGGCTTCTCGATTAATACTCTTTTCAAAATTACCTATATTTATATATTAAAAATCCACCTGAGAGTCGTACCACCGTAATATCATTGACTTATGACTCGAGCATAAGAATTTGAATATTAGGGTGTTACATGAAGTACTGGAGATCCAATTTAATCTTATTTAACACCAAGACAAACATTATTTACTAAAGTTGATTTATTGCGAATAATAAGATATGGCAATCACATGAGTTTATTGTAAAGAGATAAATTAAAAAAAATTATTAATGAGTATCCAATTTCTTTTAACAATTCATAAGTTTTTTTTTTTATATAAAAGATTCAAATATGAATTTACGTTCACCAGGAAGCATACATATGAGACTTGTTAATACTAACATATTTTTTATCTAAAAAATATAACTCATTTGTTTTGTCATTTCATATCAAATCCTTTTTTATAAAATAAATTTTTGCTCCAACTGATTAAATTATTCTTTTCCGTCACTACCTATTACCTTACCAAATTACCGGTTCATATCTACAACTACTATGAGATCCTAAATTATTACATAATATGAAGCATAAAAAAATTGAATACATTAAATCAATACTCTATAGTCTATTCAACCATCAATCACATCGATAATGAAAAAATTAATATCAAATCCTACCATACAGGCACGCATTTCACATGAAACCATAATTAGGCTTATGCTATGCACTTATTGGACTATACTATTACCGAAACTTAGATATATTTTGAACAAACAAATTTTAAATTATAATATAAATATTTAGAATTATATTTATTAGTATAAATTAAATAGTGTATAATTTCAAATGATAAGTTAGTATATGTAAATTATGTTAATTAGTTCAATAGTAATTTTACGGATAGTAACTCATCAAAACTAAATTTCACAAACATGTATTTTAATTATCTCTAAATCTTATACCAGATTAAACTGAGATTTTTTCACACATAAAAATAGAAATATAATAAAAACATAATCCATATGTTAAGGATGGGTAATCGTTCATAACAAAACATGAGACATTGCTAACTACTGTACTGTCAGATAAGAGAAGCATAAACAACAACACACTCGAACAAAAGAAATTACTAAATAGCAATGTTCATTGAAACGTAAACATTTTCAGGAAGGCCCTCACCTCATAATCAGTCAGGCAGTGCACACACGAGGCACCGAACATATCTTGGACATCACCCATAGTGCTGCAGGTAGGGCAATTGGTGGACCGACAAGCCACGGGCTGTCTAGGATCTGAAGGTTCCTCATCCACCCACTGCTCCTCGAACAATTCCGTGAAAACCTTTCTTCACCTTTCGACCTCCCCAAAAGCATGTATAACTTCAAAAAATTTAACACCCCTTCTTCTGCGATCTTCGTCTTCGTTAATACATAGTAGCAGCATGGCATATAAGTAACCGGCTTCAACACTGCCCTATGTCGTAGCCCTAGTCAGCAGATCTATTCCAATGACACGATGCCCAATCCAGAAATAATATGTCATCCTATGCCGGAGTATAGCATCCGGATTTCTTGCTTCCACGTAGCGATTAATGAACCTCCTTTCAGGCCGGTCAAAGTAATACAAAAAGGACACTAGCGGTAGATACCACATCGACGCATACTTGCAGATAACGTCCGATCTCGCTGCATCCAAAAACACCTTGCAAGTTGCCTGCATATGGAACAGATCCTAAACCGAATTCGATGCAACCTTTATGACAATCTTCACTCATATGTTATGAGGAAGAAGATTAAGCAAACATCCGCACTCAACGGCTATGTTCCTTTTCTTTCAGTTTTTCTTCGATGTTCCAGCCATTTGCAACAGGGTTGGGCTATTGGAGAATATCAAGAGAAGACCACCGACCATGATTTATGTTTCTTCCTATTATATCTCTTTTAATTTTAATGTATTGGAATTAGGGTTCAACCACTACAAGAGAAACTGGAATTTGTGGCGGTTTTTTTATGGATTTGCGGCGGTTTTAAATTGCTGCAAAATGACATACCAGCGCTTCTAGAAACGTTGCGGGTTAAGGGGTGGAGATTTGATTTTGCGGCGGTTTCAAAACCGCCGCTATTTGGTCAGTGGATTTAAAAAAATTGCAGCAGTTTTAAAACTGCCGCAAATATGTGTGAGGTTTTTTTTTAAAAAATGCGACAGTTTTGAACCATCATAATTTCATACATGGGCTTAAAAAAATGACTAATTACAATAGTTTAGGCCCTTTTTCTTTACTATAACCTATTCTCTTTACAAAACTCTTTATTAAACTTGAGATTTTAGTATTAAAGAACACTAAATAAACAATATTAAGAAAAAGTTGCATAATAATATAGAATCAAAAAAATTATGTATTATTTGGCTAAAGCATATACAAGAAAATTCCACCAGCAACAGAAACAATAATAGTAAATGAGAACAGTATAGTAAAATTACTTTGAAAAAACTCTCAAGAAGAAACAGAAGATCAAGAAAGCAATAGAAAAACTACAGAACCTAGAAGGGTGATGAGCAGATATTTTATATCCTTTTTAGTATCATTTTCTTAGTGTTTTCAGTTACATTTTATCAACTTTTAGTAGGTTTTAGCGCAAAATTCACCTTTTAGATGCTACTTTGAGTTTTTGTATTTTTATTATGATTTCAGGTAATTTTTGGGTGAAAATGGCAAGTTTTGGCAAAGTCTGATTCAGAGGCAAAGAAAGGATAGCAGATGCTGTCAAATTCTGAACTCCGTACATTCCAACGAGCATATCTGGAGCTACAAAGGTTCAATTGACGCGTTCTCAAAGGTGTTAGAAAGCTAACTTCCAGAGCTTTCCACCAATATATAATAGTTTATACTTTTCTTTGGAAAGGACTGCCCAAAACGGGTGTTGAACGCCCAACTTACCCCCTTTCTAGCGTTCAACGCCTAAGAAGGACCAAGGCCAGCGTTGAACGCCCAAAACTAGCGTTCAACGCCACCAAGGGAGCACAAGGCAGCGTGGACACCCCCTAGTGGGCGTTCAATGTCCACTCATCCAAGTTGGACGCCAAGCTTAGCCCAAACACTCACCAAGTGGGCCCAGAAGTGGATTGTCGCACCTTTTGCTAAGTTTATCTCATTTTTGTAATTTTTAATTATTAGATTAGTATATATAGGAGAAGATCACCCATGTTTATGATCTTCAGCCTCTCAGAACTTTTCACACATTATTTCTGTAAAGTATGAGTAGCTAAACCTTCTGAGTTAAGGGTAGGAGCTCTGCTTATTCCTATGGATTAATATCATTACTTTTCTACTTTAATACATGTTTGATTCCATTTTATGATGTATTTTCATTCTTCATATTTATGAATCTGGGGTGAAACGAGAGTATGACCCCTTATTCTACATGAGCTCTTACGAAGCCTTAGCCGGATAGTATTGAGCTACAGCTTGAGAATACATCACAGGTTCCAAGAGAGTATCTGGGCTATTTGGGATACATGACATGAAATCTTGTTAGTCATGGATAATTGAGGTCTTTGTGGTGCTAAGGCTAGAATATAGAGCATCATTCTCCGATCCGGAAGATCTGACCTTGTCTTTGACATTTTGAGTAGGATCACCAGAGACTGAATTGCATAAGCTTCACCCTCGTTCAGATTGGATGACCATTAGCACCGGCGTGTGATCTGGATCAGATGAGATTAATGACCACTAGCCCCGACTTTAATCACTTACAGCCTTGCCATTGAATGAATCACTCATTGTTAAAGTAGTTAGTAAGAAGTATTAATCCAGAAGAACAAGCATCTAAAAGGCCTTAAACTAATTCCCCATCATTGTTTCTACACCAATTCAGTATTGTTTTCTTTATTGTTTTATTTTATGCACCTACAACAACAATTATCTTTTCTATTTGCCTGACTAAGATCTGTAAGATAACCACAACTTGCTCAATCCAACAATCCTCGTGGGATCGACCTTCACTCACCTGAGGTATTAATTGGACGACCCGGTGCACTTGTCGGTTCAGTTGTGCGAGTTCTAATTTCACGCACCAAAGGGTTTGCTTACTACCAGTGTCATTAAAAGCACATTTTCTACCATTATCAAAGGGAAAATAAAGAGAAATTACTGACAAACAATCAAGAATCTTAGAAGTTGCATACAATCTCATGTCAAGCTCTTGAAAATAATTATAATAAAGGAATATAATTTAAGTGGTTAGGTATAGAACTAGACAAGTAACTATTTCATCTTTAATATGCAATATAAAATTATTGTAGTTGCCAAACAAGTTCGACACAAACTCACCAGCTGTATCAATCATGTCATCGACCATGACGGCTACCTTTTCTTTTACATCACCTATCAAATTCATCACCTGCAAATGAATTTTACCAATTAGAATGCCTTAAAGGTACTTCAGTTTAGCACTATCTAATATAACATGATCTAAAATATTTATTATGTACCTCACCAAGAGCACCTTTGCCAATTACTATTAATTGCTCAAAATCATCAACTCCAACTTTACTTCTTTGAAGCAGCCTCATATACTCGGTTTCTCTCTTGTCCAAATTTCTTACCATATCCCCCTGTTCTTCAACTGGTATTTGAACTTTCTGCACTTTCCCTTGTAGCTCTCTACGTCTGAGAAGATACCAACAATAAGGAATTAAGATCAATAATTCTTTTTCTCCAAATTTCATTTCATAATATATTAAGTAATTAAGCATCGCGGCAAAATCACATACAAGATAGAATCATGTACCTATAACAAAGGTGCTTTCACATCCAAACATCTCCTGAAGATTTCATCGCATAATACCACCATCACTATTCCTATTTACAAACATGATAAATAACTAGCTACCTTCTTAATTAGAACATGATGAAAATTCTCAACTATATAATTTTTTCTCTACACTAGGTCCAAAATTGACTTCTCTAAATATATTAATAATCAGAGTAAACTAAGGGCACATAATTGGAAAAGAAAAAATATAAAAGAAAGATACAATATGAAAGAGAAAGACAAACAAGAAACCAAAGGGTGTTCGATTAATTTAGACAAGAAAAACTAAGAAAGGAAGCATTGACAGTGGCATTGAAAATAACAAGAAGGATTTCCTGAACAAAGCCGAATAATTTTCTCCAAATTAGCTTACCAACAGCTCTAGTAATGAAATGTGTCCAATGGCCCTTAAGTCTAGGATGTAAATCCTCAATCCACTTTTTAGTGGACTTTATAACACCAAAATATGTTGCACCAGTTGCAAGAGACCCAATAACGTTAGGTGCTACACCCCTGTAAAAGTCTACACAATTTAAACCAATCTCGAAAGGCACATATTTTCAAGTTGGACGCCGTGTAGAACATAATAATAACAACAAAGTTGATTTTGATGGCATGATAAAATTCTTGTGAATGATGGCTAAGTGTACAATATAATCACACGTTAATTTTATACTCAAAGAGAAGAAAAATGGAAAAGATTTTTGCCAACAGCTCTCTTAAAAATAATTGACTATAAGTTTTTTTTTTAAAACAAAAGAAGCTTCCCTATCAGTTAACAAAAGGAATTTATATTTAAAATACTGTAAAAATTAATCCACAACATGGAAATAATCAAAATAACATACCTCTTATACTATCATCATGCTAGACAAGTCGCACCATCTGCAATATGCTCTTTTGATTTTAATGTTTGCAGGAAAGCAAAAAAGTTTAGATAGAAGTATATATGAACAGAAACTTCTATGGAACTTTCAAATGTTAGTGTATGTTGTGTTTGTGAGCATATAAAATACAGGATATTTTATCCATGGGTCGCCAAAAAACATGAATTCCAGGATGAATAGCTTGGCTTTGTATTTGGATTTTAATGATATCAACTGGATGCATCATTCCTTCCCAAAACTCCAGCAACACCTCCCCACACAAACTCCATACTTGAACACCGATATATAAGAAAATGATTAAATAATAATTTCATAAAAAGAAAAACAAATGCAACTCTATTTGCTTTCTACTGACAATAAAGCTTTGTTTGAAGATGGATAAGAAAAGATAACGAGATCAACATATAGAAAGTGTAAAATGCAAAGAGAAATAATGCATATAGCCAAAAAGAGTCCAATTTTCTTATAGGGTTGTACACTTATACTTCTCACAAGTAAAACCCTATGTTAATACCATGACTTGTTACCTAGAAATTCCCGAGTCTTAATCATGTATGAGATTAAGTGCATATAGAGTGTATACACCCCAGTTTCACCACATCATAACTTAATCCCAGTATGCAAATTTTTCTACTTATATAAATTCAACAACTAAGAAAAATCAAGAAGCTTCAAATATAAAAGATTTATCATCTACCAAAATATTCAAATACAGCACTATCAATCTATCATCAACAAAAATAACAAAAGCTAATCTGTTGGTACTCATAACAGGGATATTATACACATACAAAGCACCACTAAACTACAAGAAATGTACTCTCTTTGAAATTGTCATGAAGAAAGTAAGGATGAACTTTTTTTTATCACTTGAGAGTTAACATGATATATCTAAAAAGGATAGCATAAACATTTAAGAATGGAGAAAATTATCCTTACAAGTATATCTTGGCCAATCCATCCAAACGAGTGAGTGGGATAAACTACCCAGAGAACTGCAAAGGTGATACAAAATAGAGAAACAGCCAAAGTCAGGTATGAAATAGCTCCAAAGAAAGGTATTTTAATGTATGTCTTGGTAGCATGCTTGAACCACCTATATTGCAAAAGAAGACATGTTTCATTAACATGTAGAGAAAGCCTAACATCATGTGATCAGGTGGAATGTGTTGACAAAGTCTGATTGTCCATTAATAAGGACAAAAAAAGGGTGCAAGTGTGAGAACCCAAACATTCCAGAACAACCCAGCTGGAACTATTCAAAATTGAAAACTACTATTGCAAATGTGAGGAAACAAGACTTAAGTACACTTAAATATGACTTTCAAAAGTAAAACTAGGTAATACACAATCCTGATCACATGGCTTTCAAATCCTATAAAAATCAGTGAAGCCTTAAATACTATAAATTTGCTTTTGAAGTTAACCATGACATTGTCACTCTAGCAATTGCTAAGCATATTATTCTAACACATTTGACAAACAAGATGTAAACTAGTCATAAACATAATTAAATACATAGGATGTTGGACCAATATTTCTAATATGAAATCTTATTAAAAAATTTACAGTATTCTGCATTAAGTCCCTTTACATTTTTGTTGTATCAGCCAACAAGTAAAAAATTATTTTCACTTCAACCTTTTGAAATAATCATAAAGCATATTCTTAATGTCATATAATCTGTGAAGTAAACAACTATGACCTATCAATTTCGAAAGGCTATCTTCCTAAAAAAGTGAGTTGAAATAATGCTAACTTGTACACAAATTTTAACATATAAAAATTGGGGCCCCATTTGACATAAATTTTTGTCAACTATAATTGAGGCCTTACCTGTTTTTGTACCTCCCTCAAAAATGAAGGTGGAAATGTGTAACTTTTTCAATTTGAAATAAATTTACAAAACAAATCTAAAATATAATAAAATTAAGCAAAAATAGATTATTAAATCAGCAAAAAATAGAAATGAAAGCAAGTTGTAACCATTTTGCAACAGATTTTAGCACAACAATAATTTACCTAAAATAGATATTAGACTTGTAAAACATAATTAGTATAATTAGGGACAAATTTCAAACCACTCACCTTGTTCAGAACATAAGCGCGGTGTTTGGATCTGCAATGCTCCAAGGAAGAGGAGCTTCTGGCAGCAGATTCGAAAGAGCAGGCGTAGACGTCAAAGATTAGGTAGGACCGGTCTGAACCTGTGATAGGTGGTGCCAGCAACGGAGGCTGGAAGTGACGGCGGTAGAACTCTCTTGCAGCTGCATCCTATTTGAACCACGCACTGCGTAGGAGGAAATCATGAGTGAATCTGGCGGAAGAGACAGAGCAGAGGAGCACGATGACGACTTCGAATCCGGCAGAAGCAGTGCTTTTTTTGAAGAGGAAAGGGTGCTTGTGACAAGGTTAGCGGCGACGAACTTGAGTTTGGTAGGATCTGAGATTTGAAGATGAGAGAACGATTGAGGGCTAGGGTTATGTTTGTTTGTCCTAAGAAAGAAACGATAATGAGACTGAGGGACAGAGCGGCAGAAGGTGTTTAAAACAGATTAGTAGCGTTCACCAGATTTGTTGCTATAACCGCCACAAAATTGAGAGATAGCTGCAGCTTGACCAACCATCGCTAAATAGCCGCTGCTATCTACCACCTCTTTTATAGTGAATGCCTCATACGTTTCTTTACCGATGCTTCTATATAAGTTCAGATAACAACATAAATGAATATTATAATATTATAGTTTTTAATATACTGTAATATTACATTAAATAGGAAAAGAGTAATTTGTTTCCTGTTAAATTGTCTATGAATAGAGAATACGAAGGGAATGTTTTAAACAAATTTAATGTATTTCTCTCTAATGTTAGAATAAAATAATATCTATTACGAATTGTCTAATAACAATAATAATTATAGTCAATTTTAGCCAACCCTGTTGTAAGACCCAAAACTTTTAGAAAATCTTATTATGAGTTAATTTCAATTTATTTATTCATTAAAGACTTTAATTTCATAAATTATTTTATTAAAGCTAATTAAATCAAGTTTTTGATAATTAGGTTAGAATTTTTATCTAATTTTATAATTATTGGATAATTTTTATATTTAAATTATAAAGTTTAGTAATTATAAAATAATAAAAATTTTATATGATTTGATTTAAATAATTGAGATTTTAGAATTTAATACTTTAATTTTTATGAATAAAATTTTTTTATCATATTATCTCTAATTTTTGGATTGGAGTATTTATTTGAAAATAATTTGTAAATTGATGAACAAATAATATTTTTATATATAATTATTGTTGGATTAAAATTAGTTTTCAATTATTATATTATCCCTATTTTTATTTGAAATTACCAACTTACCCTTACTCTTTTTTCCCAAATTAAAACCCTAACCCTAATACAACTAAACACAACACTCCCACACCTTCCCTTCTCCCCATCAGCAGCTGCCAACCCCCCATTTCCCTTTCCCCCTCACGCGTAGCACACAACACACGCAGCAGAGAGAGGAGAGAGCTCGAGAAAGAGGGAGAGAAGAGAAAAGAGAGCCGTCCTGTGCCACGCTGCCATCGCCGCCTAGCCACGTCCATCTCGCCGCCACCGTCGCATCGCCGTCGAGGAGCAGAGCTGCAAAGGAGAGAGTCGCGAGTGAGAGAGTGAGTGACACAGAGAGAGAGGGTCGCGGCCCTGGCACCGCCGCGCTGTCGATGAAGCCACTGCGTTGTTGCCGTAGTTTAGGTTGCCACTATCCCTGATGGGTTCTGCCACAGGGAGAAGCTCGAATGGGAGAGAGGGAGATGCAACTAGACGTGAACGAAGGGAGAAGGCAGGCTAGCCAGAGAAGGAGGAGGCCTCGTGGCCGTGCCTGGCCATCGGGAAACTTGATGTGGCCGTCGGAACCACCACAGGGACTGCCATTAGTTGGTTCAGTCGTTACTGCTTAATACGGTAAGCGTCTTTGTTTCTGAAAATTGTGAAATTAGTATTATGTTCTATGTTAACGTGAGAAAACGGAATTTTGTCACATAGTTGAATCACGATTGAGGTATGGGCGCTTTCCTTAACTCATTTTATTGTAGCCCCTTAACTCATTTTATTGTGAAGAATTGTTATAAATTGATATTGATGCAAAAATATATTTTTGGTGATTATGTGAGTCTTATGGATGGACTGAGTTATTTTGAAAGAATGTAATTGTTTACTTGATTGAATTCTTGATTAATTGAGCTGGCTTTATGATAGTTAATGAAAGCTTAATTTAGAAATCTGATTGGTATCTTTATATTGAGAAATGAGTTGTATTGGAAATCTGATTTATATATGTTTATATTAAAGAATGGTTTGATTTTGAAAACTGCTTGAGAAGGCTGAGAATTCTGAATTATGAATTGATTTTGTTGAAGTTGGTTTGAATTGTGATTGATGAGATTGGTTGTTTGAGTTCTGAACCTTGTTGATTCCTTGAGTTGAGTTGGTATTATTGTGGTAACAGTTTATTGGAAGTGATTTGAATGATTGGGAGATGTTTGGTTTAGTTTTTGAGACCCTTGAAGGGTGGCAAATATCCGAATTATAGAGGAGATGATGTTGAAATTTTTATAAAACTATGAGAGTTTGTTTGAAGCGTTATTTAAAAGAAAATTTGATTTAAGAATTATAATATTTGATTTTGATTTATTAAGAAAAGAAATGAATTATGTTCGAGTTATTAAGAAAAAGATTTTGTTTTGAGTTTTATTTATTTAAGAAAAGAATTATACTATTTTGCATTCGATTGATCAAGGAAAGGTTTATGTTTCGAGTTTGATTTATTTGAAGAGAGAATTATATTTTGATTTTGAATTATTTAAGAAAGAAATTATGTTTTGAGTTCGAATTATTAAGAAAAGGATTACGCTTTGGGTTTGATTTATTGAGAAAAGATTTGTGTTTTGAGCTCGATTTATTAAGAAAAGAACTATGTGACGCTGGATAAATGCTGGCTTAGAATTTACCAAAGGATTTTTCAACTCAATGTCGCAAGTATAGCCTAAACCGACAAGTGACCCCGAGTCAAAATTTAGAAGAATGTCACAACAATAAATTCAATAACCGAGAGTAGGATCCCGAGTCATTTTTCCTAGAAATTGCAACATGATGCACATCATTGGTTAGGAATTTTTGGGGGGTTTTTGAGTTGAGTACGGGAAAAGTAAAGTGATTAGAATTTAAAACAGTGAGCAACTAACAAGTAAGTTGAAGCAACTAATACTATCAATCAACAATTAATTAACTATCAAGCATGCAATAGAAAGATAGCAATAAAATAACATATAACTAAATGTAAGTAATCAAGCTAAGAGAAATAAGGAATCAAAGTCAACAAGAGAAAAGTCAATCAATCAATGTAAGAAACCTTGGCTAGGGGTGGGAATTAGGATTTCTATCCTCATTGCATTCCTCAAGTGTGATGATAAATGCCTATTGCTCTCACTGAGTTATCCTCTAACATTTGAAGAAAAGTCAAGTGAGCAACATTAACTCTAGTCCACAAGTCCTAGTCAAATCCTAGTGAAAGACTAGATTTAGTGGAGTTCAAGCTAACAAGCAATATTCAATTATCAATTAACCTTAAATTCTTGCAATTCAAGAGTCTCTAATTATTTCACCTCAAGGCCAAGAAAGGAAATCTACTCCATAGTCATAAGTGACATTTCTTCAAACACTTGATGAACAATGATAAAAAGCATTATAAAATTGAGAAAACAATCCAAATTAAAGGTACCCACTATCAATAATCAACAATAACAATTCAAATAACACAAATGGAATATGAAAAACCTCAATGCATTACTAAAATTCAAATCCAACAAGATCCAAAAGCATAACCCAAAATAACTAAAATTGCAAGGGTGCTAAGTAAAATTAGAGAGTAAAAACTACAATTAGAGTAACAAAAACTGAATTTAACAAGAGTCTAATCCTTGGATTGAAGTGAAAATAAACAAGGAACACTAAAATCTAGAGAGAAGGAGGAGTTTCTCTCTCTAAAACTCAAAAACTATGTAAAACTAAACTAATGGAATGTGTGTCTTCAAGCTTGCTTCACCCCCAGCCTCTAATCTTCGAATTGGGCTTCAAACTGGGCCAAAGGAAGCTCAGAAATCGCCCTAGTGTATTTTCTTTAATGAAGCACGTGCCAGCATTTCCGCATATGAAGAGAAAATGAAGGATGCGTACACACGTCTGCAATGATGTGTACGCACAGATACAAAAGTCTAAAATCTTTATTTATTCATGATTTTCTACTCTTGCTTGCTTTTTTTCCATCTCTTCCAATCTAACCTTGATTTTTAAGACCTGAAATCACTTAACAGACATATCAATGCATCGAATGGATTTTAAGAGAACAAAAATTAGCATTTTTGGAGCCTAAAAGCATATTTTTGCAATTAAGTACAATTTGGAAGGAAATCACAAATGTATGCTATTTCAGTGAATAAATGTGAGTTTATGTGATGAAATCTATTCAATTCAAGCCAAAATTTATCATCAAATATGGATTCATCAATTCCCCCATACTTAGATAATAGCATATCCTCATGCTAATCACAATGAGAAAGTAAAAGAAGGGGTGAAAAAGTTATTAAATGGAGCTACTCATGTGTATGCAACTATGCTAATGTATAGTATCTATCTATATCTATACTATAATATCCTATGAAATTGGTAAAAACAAACAACCAAACTCCCAAGCAAACATATAAGCACATAGGGCTAAAACGAGTCACAATTGCAATGCAATCATAATCCAAAGAATTGATTCAAGTTCATAATTGAGCAACTTGCAATACAATATAAACAAGGCGTGGAGAAATAGAATTGAGCAATCGAACCCCTCACTGGATGTGTGTACACCCTAATCACTCAGTGTTTAGGGTGTACTCACTCAATTCTCCTCTAATCATGCTTTCTCAAATTTGCTCTCCATCTAACAATCAACAAGTATTTGATGCATGAACACAAATATCATGAGGTCTTTAGAGGGTTGTAATGGGGCTAGGGTCAAGGCAGGATTAATATGGTTAAGTGGACTTTTTAATTGGATCTTTGATTAGTTTAAGTATCCACACAACCTATATCAGCTAATCACCAAAAATGCAACCTAACTAGCCACCACTTCCTTTTTACACATTCATGCATTCCTGATGAGCGGATAATTTATACGCTTTTTGGCATTGTTTTTAGTATGTTTTTAGTAGA
>QBTX01001990.1:0-27682 GCA_003063285.2 Arachis monticola
CCACATAGCATTGAAGGCGCACTGTGGGCTGGTCCAGAAATCCATTTCGAATGCAGTGAGGTCAGAAATCCAACCATCTGCAGTCTCTTTCAGCCTCTGAAATCAGACTTTTGTGCTCAGGTCCCTCAATTCACAAAAAATACTGAAATTCAACAATAAATAACACACAAACTCATTTAGTAACCTACCAGAAATATGATTTTTTAATAAAAACTTAATAAAAACATAAATAAAACTAATAAAAATTACTAACAACATTACTAAAACATACAAAAAGTAAAATATAAATTTATCACATCATAAAATAAAATAAAAAATTAACTGAAAAAAAAAAAAAATAACAAAAAAAATAAGATTAAGGTCCAAGCTTCTGAGCTTCAATGACTAGGGAAGTACTAATGATTAAAGCTCAAAGAGTTGTTTCTCTAATTATATGTGTTGTGATATTTTTGTTTCAAGTAACCTTTAGACAGAATATTAGAGTTCTAGTAAAAAATAAAAAAAAAAAAAAAAAAATCGCCGAAGGCTTTGAGCACCACTGTCTGGAAGTAACCTGAAAAAAAAAAAATCAAAATTTAGAAAAGAGTTTCCCCAGTCAAGTGCTGTTGGTTTTCGTGTCAATAAAGCTTGAGAACAAATATTTAAAGTCATGGCTAGCTCAAGGGTGCAAAGCACAAAGAAAATAGAATTAAAGTAATTTGTTAAAAAAAAACGTCAAGGATTAACTGGAGTATAAATATTAGAGTTTTCATAATTTGAATCCGAATTCCAATTCGAATGACACTGACATTCCTCTTATTCAATGGAGAGTAAATGCCAAAACTGTTCAGAGTTACAATGAAAAAACCCCATTTTAAAATAGACTGTATGAATAAACTTTCACTTCTCATGCAAATTCACATTTTAATCATGCACTTATTTCGGTTGCTTGAGACAAGCAACAATTCAAGTTTATTTGTGATGCGTGATCTTTATCTATATTATCTTAGTGAATTGCCACCTTGAATTTGCAAGTTTAATCAAAATTTAAATATCTTTTAGGCCACTATGAATGCTACTTTGAGTTGTGTACAATTTCTTATTTCAGGTAGTATTTTGGATGATTTGATGATTTTGTAGCAAGAAAAGGGAGAAAGCGAATGATGTTGTCAATCACTGACCTACTTGCACTCAAACAAAATAACTTAGATACAGAATCCAATTGACGTGATTCTAGAGGCGTTTAAAAGATAACTTTCAGGAATTTCACAAATATTATATAGTGATCACTACTTCTTCTCCAGCACCACCTCTGCCTCCTCCACGTTGAACTTGGCCCCTGTAAAGTTCAGCGTGAACAATTGAAAGCTCCCAAGAGCAACGCGCCACATCCCATGCTGAAATTGAAAAATCCAAGTTCCGCATGGACTCAAAGGGAAACAAGCAAAAAAAATTTTGCTTCCTCCACGCTGAACTTGGGAATTTTCAAGTTTAGCGTTGGATGACGATAAGCCCCAAGTTCCCCAAGCACTTCTACAAAGCTCGACATGAAAATTATAATAATTAATTTTATTTAAATTTTTATTAAATTAATTTTTAAAAATAATTATTTTTCAATTAATAGATTAGTATAAAAGAGAAAGACAATAAGATCTCTTCTACTGTTCTACTTCATTTCTTTGCCATTTACAGTTTACTAGATCCTTATTTCTCTTCTGAACCATGAGGCAACTTAACCTCCATTGTTAAGTTAGGAGCTCTGTCTATTTGTATGATTGATACTATTATTATTTCTATTTTAATTCTGTATATTTATATATTTTAGATTGTTTGTTCTTTATCTTATGATTTGGTGGAACAGGAAATATGACCTTGTTCTAATTGAGTTTCTGTATAACTTGGAAAAAATCTTTACTTGAACAACACTTTGAAAACATATTCTCCAATTTCTTAAATTAATTGATAACGAAGTAATATTACTAATCTCTTATATTTTATACGAAGTATTTAATCTCATCTTTTCGGCTTTGGATATTAGAATTTATGTGGCATATAACTAGAATTGAACATCAAACTCCTCTAATTGGAATTATGTTAACCAAATATAATGCGGTTGTATATGACATTAGAGGATAGATTTAAACATAGTCAATGGAAATTATGTTTATGTCACATATAGGTTTTCCATCGAATTTAACATGCTTTGCATGATTAATAGTTAGTAAGAAAGTCAACATAACAATTAGATAACTAGAAACTAACTAGTTTTCTCTATTATTTTCATCAAACACCGTTTAGCTTGCTTTGCTTTTAATTTGGAATTTTTTTTTTTTTCTTTATATTTTGAATTCAACTCTTTTATATATCATAACTAAATGATAAACTACTTAAACAATCATTTCTGCTTAGTCCATCAATCTCTGGATCTACCCTTACACTACCCCTAATGCGTTCTTTATAGTACTTGGTCCCTGCCCAATACTGTACTCGGTATGTCTTGTGGGTATAATTCATGTTAACCATGTGGTTATATTGCTGACACCAATGATTACCATTCAATACTAGTATTCAGTTCTAGCTATGTCTCTAATCCATGTAAACTTAGCTTCCCTCGGAGATGAGCTTGAGTTTGAGAATGAAAAGTAAGAACCTCCGGCATAGACTCGATAGATCTAGAAGAATTTTTTATCTTGCCACTTATCGATAAGCCTTACCTTGAAAATAAGTATTTTGGCTTAAGTATTAAATGCAAAGTACTTGCAGAGTCAAAATTCATCCAATTCATATTAGTGGAACAACTTTTTTTTTCTCCTACAAGCCTTGGCATCAAAGTTGAAAATCTGGTTGCCAGTAAGCTCTCTTGTCCAGTTTTCACTGGTCAATGACATGCCTTGCCATAGACCAGACTGTAGTGGGCGAATCAATAGGGTCTTGAAAGTTGTTCTATAGTCCAAAGGGCACGTCGAGCTTTCTTGCCCAGCTCTTACTGAAGGCTCCCACTGTTCTCTCTAGTGTCTTTTGAGCTCTCATTGGAGACTTCGGCTGTCCATTTCTACAGATGGTAGGGTTGCCACTTGTGTGCGAACGTCCATAATGGCAGGATGATTCGAGTTGTTTTACAGAAATGACTGCCTTCATCACTAATCATAGTCCTTGGGACGATTTTGCTCATGAAATTATTTTATGAGGATATTTTTTAGTACGGTTCTCGATTCTCCCATTAGCTTCGAATACATCTAATAGACCACTTAGTCACTCCATAGTGACAATCTTGCTGGTGTTTATGACATATGTAAAAGGTCCATGAAGTCTATCCCCATACAGCAAACACCTCAATTTCAAGATTCCTTGTTAGGCATCTCAATATGTGAGGGAGAGTTCTAGTCCCCGTACAACTGTCACAGTTGGACAAATTCTTCGGGAGTCCTTGAAGAGCGATTGGCCAGAAAAAGCCCCGTTTGGAGGACCTTGTGGCAGTTCGCTCACCTCCAAAATACCCCCATAATCTGAGCCACTTGGCAATGCTTATAGGATTTGCTATGCTTCTCCTCAGATACACAACGCAGATATAATACCGTTCGACAGCACTTTGAAAAGATAAGGTTTGTTCCACAAGTAGTCTGCTCATAAGAGTTTCCATCTTACATGTCATTGATATCTCTTGACAATGAATCTTATCGCCTTGTAATTATGCAAAAGTTCACAAACAAGGAAGCTTGCGAATTGCAAATCGTTCTCCAAGGAGAGTCTCAATACATCTCAATAGTAGTGGAAGGATCATCCCTGCCACAGTTTCAATCCAGGATAAAGTGGTCAGCTTCCTAAACTTTTCTGATCCTTCTTGTCCTTGAATCTCTACGCAAACTTACATCTGCAGATAACACCCATCTTATCAATCTTAGTTTTAGAGTCTATTGGAAGACACGTACTTAGAGGCAGCATGCGTAGTATAAGATAAGACATTGTAGAAGCATGTAAAAGGGAATCCTGACGTCAACATGCACATAGACCAACCGCACCTCTCATTGTTTAATTTGTTAGTTCCTTCATTAACTAAGTAAGTCTTATTCAAGTTTTTTTTTTTGTTTTTTTTTTTTTTTTCTACTGTTTTTTTTGCTTATATCATGTTCTCTGTTCCTTACGAAAGATTAGCTACCTACTTGCATATCACTGGCACCACACATCAGTTCGAATCTCGATATATTGAAGTCCATTTAGGCTGCAGTACGATTATGCTTTTGGCTCTTCCGGTTCATAAAGCATGCATCGATCCTTTATTATCAAAAACAAAAGAATGTTAGGCCTACAACTAGATTGGCAGCAGAGGATTTTGAATGTTTTGTTATTATAAGACTTCTATACAAAAGACTGCATGTCCTAAGAACGTTCTGATTGCTAAAATAATAATTTAGTTCGCATGCAGTGATGTCGTTTTCTAATGACTATCAAAACTATACTGGCACTGATCCGACCTCTATTCCTTTCTAAACGTCAAATGCATCACCAGAAAGTTTCCGATTGTTCGAATATGATATACGGAGCCTTATATACATACGATAAGTACTTCACAATAAAACCAGGCTGCACTTCACCATAGGCAGATGGTTAAGGAAGGAATCAAAGGAATCGCCAAAACAGAGAAATTCATCCATCATGAATACCTCAAGGAATTTCTCAACCATGTCTGAGAAAATGAAGAGCAACACCTCTGAAAGGTTGTAGGTGTATTACAGAGGTCGAATGCATTCTTCTAAGCAAACAAGCCATATGGCATGTGAATGCTGTTTTTCCTGATCCTGAGGACTACTGCAATTATTGTAGCCTGAATAGTCATCCAGGAAGTAGTAGAAAGTATGCCCAGCCAGTCTCTCCAGCATTCGGTCTATGAATGTATAGGAGAAATGATCCTTCTTGTGGTGTTGTTGAGTCTTCCATAATCAATTACACATACGCCATCTTGTAACTGTTCTTGTAGGAATCAGTTTGTTCTTCTCATTGTGGATCACTGTCACTCCGCCTTCTTGGGCATAACTTGGACGAGCTTATGGTGCACGAATCCCCACACCTTCGTATAGCTGTTACCAGCAAGTGCACTGGGTCATCCAAGTAATACCTGAGCGATCAAGGTCAATCCCATGAGGATTGTGGTCTAAAGCAAGCAATGGTTATTTGCAGGTCTAGTCAGCGGAATCAGAAGGTTGTTGGATAATTAATAGTAATTTGTATATAGAGTTGGTTTAGTATGATGATCATGAAACTAACTGAAAGCAAAAGGGTTAGAAAATACTAATAGGAATAGTGAATTAGTTGCATTGATACCTTTCTGAATAACGTCTACTACTACTGCTCTCTGCTTGTGAGTGATTTCTTTCAATGGCAGACTGTGTGTGATTGGCACTGTTAGCAGCTGCCAATACTCCTCCGGATCTGAACCCCAAGTTTAGTGTGAATCCATCTCTACTTGAAGTGAAGCGCGCTTAGCTTCTAGCCTCTACCACAGAGACCCTAATCTCTCCATAAATCAGCTGAACTTATGTCTCGAGAAGTCCCCAACGAAGTCAGGATTTAGCCGTCTGAGAGACGTATTTTCAAGCTTGGTTCATCATTGTCCGATGAAAGATGCACTCTAAATCCATGTAGAATGTGATACCATCCTATGCCAGTTTAACGCATTCATTAGTGATGAAGAACGAAACACATCTTAGAATTAATCAAACACAGATCGAAGAGAAACAGTAATACTTTTATTAATTCTAAGGACTCAGCAGGGCTCCTCCCCTCAACCTAGAAGGTTTAGAAACTCATACTGAAAAATAATACATGGAAAAACATAATGAATATGCTGAAAAGTATGCGTGATTGATGTAAAATACACTTTAAATTACTAAACAGATGACTAGTAAGGTAAATAGTCTATTTAGTGCTAAAATCCACTTTTGGGGCCACTTGGAGTGTTTGGACTGAGCCTTTGATGAAATCCACGTGCTTAGGCTTCCTGGGGTGTGGAACACCCACTAGGGGTCCTCTATGGGCCTTTGTACATTGGGCTCTGCTCTCTTGGGCGCTGGACACTTGGAAGGGGCAGGACCGCAGCGTTGAGACGCCAAGTTTTGTGGCCTTCTAATATAAAGCCCAAGTATGGACTATTATATATTGCTGGAACCTTAAAGTCAGCTTTCCACATTATTATGAGCGCTCCATTTAGACCTCTTAGCTCCAAAAAAGCTCTCAAATGCAGGCAGGTCACATCTGGACCCATCCTGTAGTGCTTTCTCTGTCTCTGAATCGACTTCTGCTCCAGCTCCTCAAATTCAGCAGAAAATACGACTGAAATTGCCCCAAAAACACACAAAAACTCTGTAGTATCCAAAAATGTGAATTTAACCACTAAACCTATAAAAAACTTAATACAACTAACAAAAACTACTAAAAACTATATAAAAGTGATGCAAAAACAATATTAAAATATCCGCTACTCACAGCTCTACCCAGGGGCTGTCTGAAATGATAAGATCTCCCAGCCTATTCTTTTTGGATACTTCCTTCTTGCATTAATCGCCCTGTTGACCATGGCATACTCGCTCAGAACCTCTGATCTTGCGCATGCCTGGTTCGCTAATTCTTTGCACGAAATGCTGCTTCTCTTTAAGTCACTTATAGTCCACCCCAATAGACTGTTCTATGGTCTTCCAACACTTGAATCAGTGCTTGTTCTTCTTTGCGGCTCTAAAGCTGAGCTTACTGCATCCCACTGGATAAGATGTGCACCTACCTCCTAAAAACACGTTATTTCAAGGAATCATCATAATGGCCTTGACGCTCCTGACGTGGGAGGTCCATCCTCACTAGGAGCTTTACTCACATTTATTCCTCCCTATCTCTCTGTGCCTCATACTCGAGCGTGTACTGAACACATGCGCCAAAATTGCATAGTTTAGATTTCTCACTTAACAACCTAGAATTACTAGCGTTGTAGAAGATTATTGCCGTACGCCGACAAGTTGGACATCAATCAATGTCATCACTAATTCAAACCAATATAAACCAGGAGTGATTTAACTCTCTGGGTCGTCTTCTCCTAGGGAATTGCAATGAAATGTCATGTTATTGGCTATGGGATAATTTCTGGGTTTTGTTAAAGACAAGAAAGAAAAATTCAAGAAAGCTAAATGAACATAAAGAAGACTCTTGGTCGCACGAACTTGGGAAATTAAGGCATTCCTACTATCTCTAGTATATGGACCATAACACATGGCAATGTGGTGGAATTAATCACAATTAGTCTATCCTAACGTTGAGAATTAGTCAAAAGGCATAATTTATTGATTCTTAATCCCTAACGTCCTAGTCAACACTATGGTTCACTTAGAGTCAAGGAAACCAAACCACATTCAAACAATTCCTCACCCACGATAAGATAGGAGACAATCACACAACTCACAACTTCCACCCAAACCACATTTCCTACACCAAGAGTGTCGAAAAACGCTCCAAACATCGCCACCAGACACACTTCAACACTCACAGCACACACAGTCAACAGCATTAACCTCACATCGCAAGAACACCCCTCCCTTGCACACATCATCAATCACAGCTCTCCTATCCCATAGCCACTCACCCCACACCACCACCCATGCATGATTATGAGACTAATCGTCTCTTAGCCTCCACCTCCCTACATCGCAATTCCACGCAACCTTAGCCCATAACCTTGACTTCCATCAATCCCCTAAGCCTAATCAACACACCTACTGGATCACCTTACTTCAAGGAGCACAATCAATCTACACTACTCGCTCAATATAATCAAAACAACGAATTAGACTATCAATGCTCCAAGACTCACCACAACATCAATCATCACCACCAGAGAGAAAAACCTAATAAAGACCTACACCCAAGTCCTCCTTATTCACAATCACTTAGTGTGCATCGAACAATACCAAATAATTACATACATCTAAAAAAGCTAAATCCTTAACTACAAACAAGAAAAATGAAAACAACAACTAAAGATAGCATCAACAGATAAACTCAAACATAAATTGCATTTAATTGTAAATTCAAAATGCACAAGAGGGACATTAACATGAAAAATACCAAATTAAGGATCAAGAACAAAGGAAATGAAGAAGAACAAAATGTAATAACATAAATTGACAGCGAAAATCAAGGAAAACAAGAATTAAAAGTAAAAAAAAAAAAAAAAAAAAAAAAAAAAAAAAAAATAGAGAAAAGGAGCTTGCTCTCTAGCAAAAACCCTCCATTCATGCCTCTTACAAACCATCTTCCGCTTCCTTTACATGGACTTTGACCTTCTTGTATCGAATACGCATGCCTTTCAGCCCAAGCTAAACACACGGCCTCTAAGGACTAGAAATCACCTCCCCACAGCCGATTTCCATAAGGAGTCACGTGTTCGAGTACGTATGCATACCGCACAGGGTACTACGCACACATGCACTGATTTTCTTTCTTGCTGCACTAACGCCACAGAGTTGTGCGCCAGCACACATTCGGAACTGCCGTTTCCGTGCGTACCACCATTGCAACGCACACTTCCAACTTATCGCTCTCTGCTTCCGCTCTCCTCTCACGCTTTCCCTCCCCCAATTCCTTCCTGCCTCTTCCTCTCACTCTTAATACCACCGCCCATTCCACCCCCCTTCGCAACTACACCTGCACACATACTCATTCACACATCGAAGGCACTCGCATGGATAAAACGTGTAAAAGTTATTCAACATTAGCCCACCAAATGCATGTTTTCACCAATTAGGCTCATTTAGGGAGACCACCAAAAAGTATGTTATTGGAATGATACCACCTGCCGGTCACAGAATCTGAAATCCACTCAAATCAAGCACACCAACTACTCACTGCCAACATATGGAATTCTTCACGTTCATTCCCCAGGATGTACATCAGGTTCAACTCCCTCCGAGTCTCTCCCCCCGCACCTGTCCTCTTCCACCCCGCCCGCCGCCCCACGCCTCCATCATCACCCATCTCCCATCACTTCCCTCCTCGCGTGTCAGGGACCTTGCATTTTCGCACAGCCACTTTGCAGACGTTATTGAGGTTCATTGGGACTCTCAGTGTTCACCCTCCTTTTTGCACCACTTCACCCTCCCGCTCCTCTCTGGCTACAGCCAGAACCATCGATGGACAAATATCTTGCTGTCATCGTCCATATTCCACACACTAACAACGCTGGCCGGGCACTGCAAGTTCCACCTCCTACCACACCTCACTGTCTCCAACCCCTCACCCCTTGAGGGCAACCTGACCTGGACCATCAGCCAAGCTGCACCGGCCAGCCATCGGCACTCCTGCTTCACTCTCTGCCCACTCCACACTTTCTCTCCCTTACTCCTCCACGCGACCGCCCCTCAGAATCCATCCTTCCGCCCAGATCACTCACGCACTTTCCTATGCTGTTCCCCTCTCCCGCACGCGCCCACAGCGACGAGCCCCTCTCCCACACGCTCCCAAGTCTGCCCTCTTGACGTCTCCCCTCCCTGGCCTACGGTTCTCCCACCCCTGCATGACTACCACTCCCATTCTACCTCGCACGCCCCAGCAGGGCAGATCCCCACTACCCCCTTCCTTCCCCCTTCTTGTGGCTAATATATCCTCCCACTAACTTCCACTCGCAGCCCTCTACTTTCTTTCCAGGCGCTTTTCGCACCACATGGCCCTCCCTTCGCATCCCTACCGTTTACCCCCCCATCCGCCAAACTCTCCACCCTACTTCTTCTCCCCTTTCAGCCCTTGACGAAATTCTCTTTGAGATATGCTCCTGCCCGCGTCTCTACCACGTACGCATCGTCGCTGTAGGCGTCGAAGCTATCACCCATGTCGCCAGCACTGCGGCCCCATTACGCCTGCCTCCTAGCGATACTCGATTCCCCTAACCATCTCGGAACTCGCTCGCTTTCCCCCTACTCGTCCGCGCATACATTCAACTCCACCATCACCCTCCCTGGCTGACTCCGGACCCCCTTCTTCACCCTCCCCTGGCTTTAGCCCCCTTCGCTCCCAAGTCGCCACGGGGTCTGCCTCTCATTTTCTCCGTTCTTGCACCGCTTTTTCCTTTCCTTGCCTTCTTCACTGATCTGAGACTGGGTCCGTCCGCGAATCTTCCCTTCCTCAGTTCGCACTAGTTGCACCATTCTCTCTCCTCTACTCTCGATTGGAACAAATGCTGCTCTACAGCCTGGCTCTCATCAACCGCTCGCCTCTATCTTCTTGTTATACCAGGCCCCGCGCCCCGGTCCCTCTTTCACCATCTCCTTGCGACTCTCAGGCGCAACCTTCTGTGTGAGAGAGCTGTAAGCTGCATGTGATCAATCATTCACTTTTGTTTATCGGAGGGTCCTGATTATTGGACACCCTGCCTTTGACCATCTCCTTTTATTGCAAGTTCACTAGCATGAGCTATAGGTGCTCGGTGGCTACGCCGCCCACCTTGTTTCTCAATCAGCTCTTGGAGCTCTCTTCGGAATTGTCCTCTCTCCAATGCTGTTGACCACACCACATACAATGATCTAGACTACATCCTATAGCCCTATCTGTTGCAATTTCGTAATAAAGATGTTAGCATTGTATCCATTCCTGAGAATATTTTTGTGGGGGCATTTCTGTAACGCATCATTCTGTATCTCCCCCAGGCATATGAAGAACACTATTCTCTTCTTGTCTGAAGCCTTGAAATGTCCAGTCTTGTTGGTGTTAGCTTCTTTGGGGGAAGTGATTTGGTTCAAGCAAGTTTGTTCACCGAGGCTGATCCCATGGTTTTTCCCAAGTTCAAGTTTGGGTTGAGGTATCAGCTCATCTCACTTTGCTTGGCCTCTTACACAAATGGAGGACGTATGAATTCTGTAGAGACTCTGGTAGTACTACCTCTCGGTTCGTTACTGTGTCCGAGAAATTTGCAAAAGAAGTTTGCAAGACTCTGTAGGTTCTTCTTGCAAAAGTCCATATAACTGATAAGTTTTTGCGTTACTAGAGTAATAGTGTGTGGTTGAGCTCAAAATGCAGCTACTAATAAGTGTATGCAAATACTTCTTCCATAGAAGTCAGGAGGGGGGGCTGTATAGGACCCCAAAGTTCTTCCTTGGTTGTGCACTCTCAAGTGGTTCCATACATGAATGTTTTGTTGTTTCCTACTTACACAACACAAGAGCAAAGCAAAAGAACATTGGTACGGGGCTCTAACTCATACAGTAGAGAGCCTCCCAGTGAAATGTCTAAAGACGGATATGAAATGAATTAACTTATCTATTGCTAAAGATGAAAAAATTCAAAAACAAAAGTACTAAATCCAATTGACAAAGTTCTGGACTTTTAGACTTAAAAGGAAGGAGTTTCCAACAACGTTTATTTCTCTTTCTTTTAAAAAAAAAAAAAAAAAAAAAAAAAAAAAAAAAAAAAAAAAAAAAAACTTTTGAAATCAAATACTAAGTAAAGAATAAATTAAAAAAAAAAAAAAAAAAAAAAAAAAAAAAAAAAAACACACAAACTTAAAAATTCTTGAAATCTTTCAAACAACAGAATCATCCAAACATCAAGATGAAGTAGAAACGCGAAACAAGAACCAATTTCAAAAATCAAAGAAAATATAATCAAACAAAAACAAAATAAATAAAAACAAAATTTTCTTAATCTAAGCAACAAGGTAGTTTGGTAGTTTTTCAATCTCGAACAATCCCAGACTGGGCATCCAAAACTTATCTGCGCGCAAAAAAATGCTAAAACTCTACAACTGAATCAGAGCACAGCTGCACGAGTCGTCCAGTTATACTTCCCCCCGTGGGCGTTAGGGTCGATCCACGCAGGATGTCGGATGCAACCTTGTGTTATATCCTACGAGATCTTTCAGGCGCAATAAGGAAGTTGATATCTTATTGCTTGTAGGCTGCCATAACAACCAAAACGAATATGGAAACCGCCATAATGAACTAAACGTCGAACAACAATAGTGAGAAAACCAGTTAAGCCTCGGAGAGTCTTATTTTCCAGCATCAACCTTCTACTGAACTATCTTTAGATGAAGTGATCTTCATTCAACGCAAGACTGTAGTGATAAGCCCATGCTTAGTGCTTCCACTCAATCTCCTCAAATATCCAAAAATAACCAACGCTCCTCGGACTACGTCCCGTCCCTACTCGCTCCAGAGGGTGAAGCACACCACATTTATATTCTCTGATGATCCCATCTCACATCACACAACCCAAGTCGATTTTTCCCGATCGGAGTATTGACCTCGCATCGATATCATAGCCTCTGAGCAGCGAGGAAACCTCAACTACCCCTGGACTAATGAGATTCTCATGTCAACTATACAATATAGCCCAAGTCTACTTAGTTGAACTTAGATGACTACTCAAGTTGTAGAACCTCCAATAACTTCCGGGATCAGACTTCGTAGAACATCAGCTAGAACACAAGGGTCCATACTCTCGTTCCCCAGACTTCATAACATATTGATCGAACGAAATCCACCATGTAAATAGAAAAATCAACAATAACTATTAAATGGTAAAACTAATAAATTTAATCCAAATGACCAGACGATCATCATTCCTTAACCTAGGACCGTTTTAAGCCGCTTCTTACTTTACAGAATATCATAAGTTCTGAAGAATGGTATCGAACATTTGGTTATCAGAGTGATACTGAAATTGTTGTTCGAAATGCTAACAATTCTTCACAACTTCTCAATACACTTACTCAGCATGTTGCACTGGTCGTCAATAAACAACTTACCAGTGGAGTAAGGCTCGATCCCACCGGGATTGTTGGTATGAAGCAAAGCTATGGTCATCTGTACCAGCTCAGCTGCCAATCTAAAATGTGTTATGAGTTTTCAAACTTAATCTCATAAAAGACGGCGACAGAAAATAACTTAGTACAATCATTAGGTAGAGGAAGTTCAAGAAACAAGCGCATCTAGCGAGCCATGACTTTCGATCTCTGCAGACACCTGCCTGCCTCTCTCCTCGTGTCTTTACGTCCCAATAGCTTTCGCGCCTTCCACTGGCTAGGCCGTTTATCACCGAAACGTCACCCAGTCTCGCCATTGGTCGCCTTTCCGATCCGCTCCTCGGTAGCAACAACTAGTCCACACAATCGCCCTCCTGTCACAAGCCTGCGCCGCTTCAATTAATTGCTCTGGCCCTCTCCTCCACTTGATCCTCGGATTGCCACTCCCCTATACTCGGCCTATTGAACGACCATCGTATCCGTGCCCATTGTCAAGCAGCATGGCTAATTATTAGGGGGTCTCGATCATACCTTGGAATCTAGGATTTCTACTATCTCTTTGCGTCTTACCAATACGCCCCAGCACCTCGCCGAGTTTGGACTGCTACGTCCTATATTTCCACTCCCCGGCCCTACCTTCGACATATACCTTAACGACCCTTCACTAGACTTTTCCGCTAGCGCTACTCCACTCCCAGTGACTCATCATCCAACTTCTCGCTCAGAACCACTTACCTCTGAGCATTTGCATTAAGCAGATCAAGAGCATACCTCAATTCAACCTAATGCTTAGAACGTGAAGCTTCATCCACCTACGCGCTTATAGCAGCGGACATGACGTGCCTGTACAGTTCATCCACAGGCTTGCTCCGCGCAATGCAACACATACTGACGAGTCGAAATCAACCAATGAAACTTGAAATTCAGATCAACAGTTCAGACTTCTGCACTTAATCTCGGAGCAAAAGCAATGAGCTCCATCGTTAATTTACTGGGTGCAGAAACTTACCTGAGTTGACAAAGAAAAATTACATTCGTAAAGGTCCAGAACATGCCTGGAGGGAAAATGCGCCAGGGGCCCCAAAAAGCACAGGATCAAAGACCCAATCAGGATCCAAACCGAGATTCTAAAATAAGATAAGGAACCGTTCCACTAATGAACTAAACATTAAACTAGAATACGCCACTCTTACGTTCCAGAAGTACGTCATGTGCCATAATCCACTACCGGGCGGCCATTGGTGTGTTCGCTGGGTGACTTGAATTAACCATACAACGTGCAAGAGCTTCTTTTCTTGGAGAAGCTACTCTACCCAGGTGTTAATACAAGCATATCTGTTTTTGGCGTTTCAACTCTCGAAGTTTATGTGACTGGTTCCTTTCTTCTCCTTCACACAAACTCATAGTAAAGTCCAGAAATATGATTTTTATTTAAAAACTAATAAAAACATAATGAAAACTAACTAAAATATACTAACAACATACTAAAAACAATACCAAAAAGTGTATAAATTATCCACTCATCATAAACAAAAGCTTAATCCTTGAAGCAAAAAAAAAATAACAAAAAAAATAAGATTAAGGTCCAAGGCTCTGAGCTTCAATGACTAGGGAGGTCTGACATGATTAAAAGCTCAAAGAGTTGTTTTCTTAATTATATGCTTGTGGTATTCTTGTTTCAAGTAACCTTTGAGACAGAATATTTAGAGTCATGACCAAATAAATTTAGCAGAGTACGCCGAAGGCTTTGAGCACCACTGTCTGGAAGTAACTGAAAAAGAAAAAAAATCAGAATTTAGAAAGAGTTCCCCAGTCAAGTGCTCGTGGTGTTTCTGTGTCAAGTAAAGCTTGAGACAAAATATTTAAAGTCATGGCTAGGCTCAAGGTGCAAAGCACAAAAGAAAATAGAATTAAAGTAAATTTTTTTGTGTTCAAGGATTAACTGGAGTATAAAGATTAGAGTATTCATAATATGATCCGAATTCCAATTCCGAATGACACTGACATTCCTCTTATTCAATGGAGAGTAAAATGCCAAAACTGTTCAGAGTTACAATGAAAAAACCCCATTTTAAGAATAGACTTGAGTATGAATAAACTTTCACTTCTCATGCAAATTCACATTTTAATCATGCACTTATTTCGGTTGCTTGAGGACAAGCAACAATTCAAGTTTAGTGTTGTGATGCGTGAGCATCTTATCTATATATTCCTTGTGAATTTGCACTTGAATTGCCAAGTTTAATCAAAATTTAAATATCTTTTAGCCACTATGAATGCTACTTTGAGTTGTGTACAATTCTATTTATTTCAGGTAGTATTTGGATGGATTTGATGGAGTTTTGTAGCAGAAAAGGGAGAAAGCGAATGATGTTGTCAATCCTGACCTACTTGCACTCAAACAAAAATAACTTGAGCTACAGATATCCAATTGACGTGATTCTAGAGGCGTTGAAAAGATAACTTTCAGGAATTTTCAACGATATATAATAGTGCATACTTCTTCTCCAGCAACCTCTGCCTCCTCCACGTTGAACTTGGCCCCTGCTAAATTCAGCGTGAAACTTGAAAGCTCCCAGGGAAGCACGCGCCACATCCCATGCTGAACTTGGAAAAAGCCAAGTTCAGCATGGACTCAAAGGGAAACAAGCAAAACATTGTTGCCTCCTCCACGCTGAACTTGGGAATTTCCAAGTTCAGCGTGGATCCGAATGCCCCAAGTGGTCCCCAAGCACTCATACAAAGCTGCACTGAAATTAATTAATTTTGATTTAATTTTTATTTTATTTATAATTAGGAAAAGATATTATTTAATTTTTAGAAAATATATTTTACATTAATTAGGATTAGATATAAAAGAGAAAAGAATCAACCCTTCAGGTTCATCTCTTCTCTTCTACCTCATTCTGCAATTTACAGTTTACTAGAATCCTTATTTTCTCTCTGAACCATGAGCAACTAAACCTCCATTGTTAAGGTTAGGAGCTCTGTCTATTGTATGGATTGATACTATTATTTTTCTATTTTAATTCATGTATTGATTTATATTTTAAGAATTGTTTTTGTTCTTTATCTTATGAATTTGGGTGGAACGGAAATATGACCCTTGTTCTAATTGAGTTCTTGTATAACTTGGAAAAAATCTTTACTTGAACAACAGCTTGAAAACATATTCTCCAAAATTTCTAATTATCTGGACTTAACGGGATACGTGACATATAATCCTCTTATATTTGGGTAATTAGAATTTCTGTGGCATATAAACTAGAATTGAACTTCACCCTCTAATTGGAATTAAGTGACCAAGGAATTGGCGGTTGATGAATTTTAGAGGAGACTAAACAAGTCTAAGGAATTAGGGTTTAGTCACATATAGTTTGCCATGAATTAAATCTTGCATGATTAAAATAGTTAGTAAGAAAAGTCAATCCAGAAAATAGATAACTCAGAAACCTTAACTGTTTTCTCCATATATTTCACAACCCGTTTACTGCTTGCTGTTTTAATTTGGAATTACTGTTTAATGCTTTTGAATACCAAAACACTCTTTTCTATTTATCTAACTAAGTAAATCACTTAACCATTGTTTCTTTGTCCATCAATCCTCGTGGGATCGACCCTTACTCACCCGAGGTATTACTTGGTACGACCCGGTGCACTTGCCGGTTAGTTTGTGGTTATAATTTCTGCACCAATATAACCATAAGGTGATATATTAGAGATCACAAAGGGTCCCGTCCATCGTGACTTTAGCTTCCCTCGGAAGAGCTTGAGTTTGGAATTGAAGAGTAAAACCATCTGGCCAGACTCGAAGACTCTAGAAGAGATCTTTTTATCGTGCCTTTTCTTGGCCCTTTCCTTGTAAGTTTTAGCATTGTTAAATGCAGCTTGTCAAAATTCATCCAATTCATTTAGTTGGAGCAACTTTTTTTCTCCTACAGCCTTGGCATCAAAGTTGAGGAATCTGGTTGCCCAGTAAGCTCTTTGTTCCAGTTTCACTGGTAAATGACATGCCTTGCCATAGACCAGCTGGTAGGGCGACATTCCAATAGGGGTCTTGAAAGTTGTTCTATATGCCCAAAGGGCATCGTCGAGCTTTCTTGCCCAGCTCTTACTGAAGGCTCCCACTGTTCTCTCTAGGGTTCTTTTGAGTTCTCTATTGGAGACTTCGGCTTGTCCATTTGTCTACAGATGGTAGGGGTTGCCACTTTGTGGCGAACGCCATAATGGTGCAGGATGGATTCGAGTTGTTTATTACAGAAATGACTGCCTCCATCACTAATCAGTGTCCTTGGGACGCCGAATTTGCTGAAAATGTATTTTTAGAGGAATTTCATCACCACTCGAGTGTCATTAGTGGGTGATGCAATTGCTTCAATCCATTTAGACACATAGTCTACTGCCACAAGGATGTAGGTGTTTGAGAATGACGGTGAAAACGGTCCCATGAAGTCTATTCCCCATACAGCAAACACCTCAATTTCCAAGATTCCTTGTTGAGGCATCTCATGATTGTGAGGGAGGTTTCCAGCCCGTTGACAACTATCACAGTTGCGGACAAACTTCTGGGAGTCCTTGAAGAGCGTTGGCCAGTAAAAGCCGCTTTGGAGGACCTTGGTGGCAGTTCGCTCACCTCCAAAATGACCCCCCATAATCTGAGCCATGGCAATGCTATAGGATTTGCTATGCTTCCTCCTCAGATACACAACGGCAGATTATACCGTCCGAGCACCTTTTGAAAAGATATGGTTTGTCCCACAAGTAGTACTTAGCATCATGAATGAGTTTCCGATCTTGCTGTCTATTGTATTCCTTGGGAATGAATCTTATCGCCTTGTAATTTGCAATGTCTACAAACCAAGGAAGCTTGCAGATTGCAAAGAGTCGTTCATCAAGGAGAGTCTCAGATATCTCGGTAGTGGAAGAGGACATCCCTGCTACAGGTTCAATCCAGGATAAGTGGTCAGCTTCCTAATTTTCTGATCCTTTCTTGTCCCTGATCTCTACGGCAAACTCTTGCAGGAGTAACACCCATCTTATCAATCTTGGTTTAGAGTCCTACTTGGAAAGAAGGTACTTGAGAGCAGCATGGTTAGTATAGATAATGACATTAGAGCCTATTAAATAGGATCTGAACTTGTCAATGGCATAGACCACCGCAAGTAACTCCTTCTCTGTAGTGGTGTAGTTCTTTTGTGCGTCATTTAAAATGCGACTGGCGTAATAAATGATGTGCAAGAGCTTATCATGTCTCTGTCCGAGGATTGCACCTATTGCATAATCACTGGCATCACACATCAGTTCGAATCGTAGGTCCCAGTTAGGTGCAGAGATAAGCTTTGCTTTCAGAGTCTCAAAAGCATGCATGGAATCTTTATCAAAAACAAAAAGAATGTTAGTGGCTAATAGATTGCACAGGGGTTTTGAAATTTTGGAGAGGTCTTTTATAAACTTCCTATAAAAGACTGCATGTCCTAAGAAGCTTCTGATTGCTTTAACATTAGTGGGTGGTGGTAGTCGTTCAATTACTTCCACCTTGGCCTGATCGACCTCTATTCCTTTGTTCGAAATCCGATGTCCAAGAACAATGCCTTCAATCACCATGAAGTGGCACTTATCCCAATTTAAAACCAGGTTAGTTTCTTGGCATCGTTTCAGAACTAGGGCGAGATGGTTAAGGAAGGAATCAAAGGAATCGCCAAAAACAGAGAAATCATCCATGAATACCTCAAGGAATTTCTCAACCATGTCTGAGAAAATGAAGAGCATACACCTCTGAAAGGTTGTAGGTGTATTACAGAGGTCGAATGGCATTCTTCTGTAAGCAAACAAGCCATATGGGCATGTGAATGCTGTTTTCTCCTGATCCTGAGGGACTACTGCAATTTGATTGTAGCCTGAATAGTCATCCAGGAAGTAGTAGAAAGTATGCCCAGCCAGTCTCTCCAGCATCTGGTCTATGAATGGTAGGAGAAATGATCCTTTCTTGTGGTGTTGTTGAGTCTTCCATAATCAATACACATACGCCATCTTGTAACTGTTCTTGTAGGAATCAGTTTGTTCTTCTCATTGTGGATCACTGTCATCCCGCCTTTCTTGGGCATAACTTGGACGAGGCTTATGGTGCACGAATCCCCACACTTTCGTATAGCTGTACCAGCAAGTGCACTGGGTCATCCAAGTAATACCTGAGCGAGTCAAGGTCAATCCCATGAGGATTGTGGTCTAAAGCAAGCAATGGTTATCTTGCAGGTCTTAGTCAGGCGGAATCAGAAGGTTGTTGGATAATTAATAGTAATGTTGTATATAGAGTTGGTTGAAGTATGATGATCATGAAACTATGAAAGCAAAAGGGTTAGAAAATACTAATAGGAATAGAGTTGAGATTTGGAGTTGCTTTACCTTTCTGAATTAACTCTAGTACTACTGCTCTCCTTGCTTGTGAGTGATTTCTTCAATGGCAGACTGTGTGTGATTGGCACTGGTTTGAGCAGCTGCCAATACTCCTCCGGATCTGAACCCCATGTTTAGTGTGAATCCATCTCTACTTGAGGGTGAAGCGCGTTAGCTTCTAGCCTCTACCACAGAGACCCTAATCTCTCCATAAATCAGCTGAACTTATGTCTCGAGAAGTCCCCAACGAAGTCATGGATTAGCCGTCTGAGAGACGTGTATTCAAGCTGGTGGTTCATCATTGTCCGATGAAAGATGCACTCTAAATCCATGTAGAATGTGATAACCTTATGCCAGTTTAACGCATTCATAGTGATGAAGAACGAATACACATCTTAGAATTAATCAAACACAGATCGAAGAGAAACAGTAATACTTTTATTAATTCATAGGACTCAGCAGGGCTCCTCCCCTCAACCTAGAAGGTTTAGAAACTCATACTGAAAAGATAATACAATGGAAAAACATGAATAATGCTGAAAAGTATGCGTGATTGATGTAAAATACACTTTAAATACTAAACAGATGACTAGTAAGGGTAAAATAGTCTATTTAGTGCTAAAATCCACTTTTGGGGCCTACTTTGTGAGTGTTTGGACTGAGCTTTGATGAAATCCACGTGCTTAGGCTTCCTGGGGTGTGGAACACCCACTAGGGGGTCCTCTATGGGCCTTTGTACATTGGGCTCTGCTCTTTGGGCGCTGGACACTTGGAAGGAGGCAGGACGCTGGCGTTGGACGCCAGTTTTGGGCCTTCTAATCTAAAGCAAAGTATGGACTATTATATATTGCTGGAAAGCTCTAAAAGTCAGCTTTCCACAATTATTATGAGCGCTCCATTTAGACCTCTGTAGCTCCAAAAAAGCTCTTCCAAATGCAGGCAGGTCAGATCTGGACAGCATCTGTAGTGCTTTCTCTGTCTCTGAATCAGACTTCTGCTCCAGCTCCTCAAATTCAGCCAGAAAATACCTGAAATTGCCCAAAAACACAAAAACTCATAGTAGTATCCAAAAATGTGAATTTAACACTAAACCTATAAAAACTTAATACAAACTAAACAAAAACTACTAAAAACTATATAAAAGTGATGCCAAAAAGCGTATAAAATATCCGCTCATCAGCTTACCCAGGGGCTGTCTGAAATGGGATAGATATCCCAGCCTCCCACAGTTTTATGACTTCTTTTTGGACTACTTCCTTCATGGCCGGATTCAATCGCCTCTGTGGTTGCACCATTGGTTTGGCATCTTCCTCGAGCCTGATCTTGTGCATGCACTGGGTTGGACTAATTCCTTTTAAGTCACTTATAGTCCACCCAATAGCTGTTCTATGGGTCTTCAACACTTGAATCAGTGCTTCCTCTTCCTGTGGATTTAAAGCTGAGCTTATGATCACTGGATAAATGGCACCATCTCCTAGAAACACGTATTTCAAGGATGATAGTAATGGCTTGAGCTCGAGTTTGGGAGGTCCATCCTCCACTTTAGGAGCTTTTAATTATTCCTCCTATTCTTCTGGTGCCTCTATGTCAGGCGTGTTAACAATGGCCAAATTGCATAGGTTTAGATTTTCTCACTAAAAATAGAATTAGCGTTGTAAGTATAGTCCTAACCCGACAATTGACCATCAATCAAATGTTATCACAATTCAAACCAAATATAAACCGAGAGTATTTAACTTCTGGGTCGTCTTCCTTAGGAGTTGCAATGAAATGTCATGTTATTGGCTATGGGATATTTCTGGGGTTTTGGTTTAAAGAGACAAGAAAAGTAAATGGCAAGAAAGTAAATGAACATACAAGAAGACTCTTGGTGAGAATTGGGGAATTAAGGATTCATATCCTAGTTATGGACCATAAACATGGCAATTGTGTGGAATTAATCACAATTAGTCTATCCTACTTGAGAATTAGTCAAAAGGGCATAATTGATTCTAATCCCTAAGTCCTAGTCAACACTATGGGTCACTTAGAGTCAAGGAAAACCAAACCAATTAACAATCCTCACACAATACAGAATGGACATCCACAACTCAATTCCACCCAAACACCCAATTTCTCAACCAAGAGTGTGAAAAGCTAAACATGCAAGAAACTAAAAATCAAAGCAATAAAAGTCAAAGCAATTAAACTTCAAATGCAAGAAACCTCTTGGCAAGTAATTGAGAACTAAGATTACCTATCCTAGCCATTGACCACAAACACATGATGATTATGAAGAGTTAATCCTTCTTAGTCAACCTTACATCGAAGATAAGTCAAATAGGCATAGTTGATTTCAATCCCTAAGTCCTAAGTCAACACTATTGGGTCACTTAATGTCAAGGGAGACCAAATCAACTAACTACTCTAATATATCAAACAAGAATAGACATCAATGACTCAAGGATCACCAAAGTCATCAAATTCAAACCAAGAGTGAGGAAAAACTAAGTAAAGACTAAACCAAGCATTTTATCAAATACTTGGTGTGCATGAAAATAAAATAATATTAAAATACATTAAAAATAAAATCTAACTACCAAAAGCAAGAAAATGATAACAACAACTAAAAGAAGCATTAAATGAACATAAAACATAAATTGCATTAATTGTAAATTAAAATCACAAAGAGGGTTCATAACATGAAAATGACAAGATAAAGGAAAGAACAAAGGAAATGAAGAAGAACAAAGATGTAATAAAAATAAATGACAAGGAAAAGTAAATGAAAACAAGAATTAAAAGTAGAAATTATAAGAAATTAAACTAAGAAAGTCTAGTTCTAGAGAGAAGGGGGAGCTTCTCTCTCTAGAAAAAAACCTACATTATGCTAAACTAAAACTAATTTCCCCCCTCCCTTCACATGGATTGAGGCCTTCTTTGATATAGGAAGAATTAGCTTCAGAAAGTCTAAAAACTGGGCTCTAGAGGCCTAGAAATCACCCCCAGCGATTTCCATTAAGTGAGTCACGTGTTGGTACGTGTGCATACGCACAGGTGTGTACGTACGCACACATGCTGATTTTCTTCTTGTGCACACGCACAGGATGTTGTGCGCATGCACACATGGCTGTGTGGTTCTTGTGCGTACACACAGGGGTTGTGCGCACGCACACTCCAATATGTGCTTCTGCTTTGTTTTCTTCATGTTTTCTCCCAATTTCATGCTCTTCTTCCACTCTTATCAAGCCATTCCAACCTAATACACCTGAAATCACTCATCAAAACCATCAAGGCATCGAATGGGATAAAAGTGGGATAAAAGTTATTAAATTAAGCATAAAATAGCATGTTTTCACAATTAGGCTCAATTTAGGGAGAGAACACAAAAGTATGCTATTTGGATGAATAAATGTGGGTTCAAGTGATGAAATCCACTCAAATCAAACCAAAATATATCGTCAAATATGGATTCATCACGTGTCATCCCCCAGGATGTCATCCAGCTCCTCCTCGAGTCTCTCAATTGCATGTACCTCTTCCACCAGGGGGTCGATAATATCAATCCTCATACATTCCTCTGGGGTGTCAGGGTACTGCATAGCTTTGACAGCATTGAGTACGTATTGGTCCTCATTGACTCTCAGTGTCACTTCCCCTTTTTGCACATCAATGAAGGTTCTTCTTGTAGCCAGAAAGAATGATGGAAATATTCTTGTGTTCTTCCATATTCAACACTACAAAGTCTGTGGGGAATGCAAAGGTCCAACCCTTACAATCATGTCTTCAACTACCCTTGAGGGGAACTTGATGGAGCCATCAGCAAGCTGAAGGCAGATGCGGATGGGCTTCACTTCTTGAGTCCCAAGATTCCTTAGTAGTGATAAGGGCATCAGATTGATCCTTGCTCCAAGATCACATAGGGATTTCCTTGTGTAACCATCTCCGAGAGTACAGGGTATCACAAAGCTCCCAAGGTCTTGAAGTTTCTCTGGTAGGGTTCTTTGGATGACTACACTATATTCTTCAGTGAGGAGGACAGTCTCTACTTCCCTTCAATCCTTCTTGTGGCTAAATATATCCTTCATGAACTTGGCATAGGAGGGTATTTTTTCAAGGGCTTTTGCAAATGGGATCTTGATCTCTACGGTTTTGAGGTAATCCGCAAACCTAGCAAATTTCTTGTCCTTTTCAGCTTGACAGAATTTTTGAGGATATGGCATCCTGGTCCTGTACTCAGGTGTACTGAGTGGTGTAGGGTGAGTATCCATGGTGCCAGACTGAGGATTACCAGCTTGCTTAGGATAGATGTTCCCTGAACTGGGACGTGCTTGGCCTCCCCTATCTGGGCGTTCAACTCCAACATAACCCCCTTTTGGGCGTTGGATGCCCTTGTTACCCCTCCCCCTGGGAGTTTAGCGCCCTTGCTAGTGCCAAGGGTTGCTCTATTTTCATCTTCTGACGTTTTTCCTTTCCCTTGCTTCTTACTGTTCTGAGACTGGGTAGTCAGGGATCTTCCACTCCTCAGTTGAATAGTTTGACATTCTTCTCTTATCTGGTTGGACAAATGCTGTTCAGCCTGGTTCAACCGTGCCTCTATGTTCTTGTTAGAGGCCCGGGTCTCTTGTAACACTTCTTGCAGACTTAGCAACTATTGTGTGAGAGAGTGTAGCTGCTGTGTCAATGATTCACTTTGTTTTGGAGGGTCTGATTTAGTGGACACTGCCTTGACCTCTCCTTTCATTGCAGTCTCACTAGATGAGTATAGGTGCTGGTTGCTGGCCACTGTCTCAATGAGTTCTTGAGCTTCTTCGATTGTCTTTCTCATGTGGATTGAACCACCCACAGAATGATCTAGGAACATCTTAGCCCTATCTGTGAGTTCGTAATAAAAGATGTCTAGCTTTATCCATTCTGAGAATATTTTTGTGGGGCATTTCTGTAGCATCATTCTGTATCTCCCCCAGGCATCATGAAGAAACTCATTCTCTTCTTGTCTGAAGCCTTGAATGTCCAGCCTTAGTTGGGTTAGCTTCTTTGGGGGGAAGTATTGGTTCAAGAATTTGTCCACCGGCTTATCCCATGTTTTCAAGTTCAATTTGGGTTGAGTATCCAGCCATCTCTTTGCTTGGCCTTTTACAACAAATGGGAAGAGTATGAGTCTGTAGAGATCCTGGTATACTCCTCCGGTTCGTACTGTGTCAGAAATTTGCAAGAAGTTTGCAAGGAACTCTGTAGGTTCTTCTTGCAAAAGTCCCTGAAACTGACAGTTTTGCTGTACTAGGATAATTAGCTGTGGGTTGAGCTCAAAATTGGCAGCTCTAATAAGTGGTATGCAAATACTTCTTCCATAGAAGTCAGGAGTGGGGGCTATATAGGACCCCAAAGTTCTCCTTGGTTGTGCACTCTCAAGTGGTTCCATAATGAATTTTTGTTGTTCCTACTTACACAAACAAGAAGCAAAGCAAAGAAAATGTGGGGACCTCTATGTCACAGTATAGAGAGCTCCCAGTGAAATGTCCTAAAGAGATATGAAATAAATTAAAGTGATATTGCTAAAGATGAAAAATTCAAAATAGAAATACTAGAATCAATCTAAATTTTTGAATTTTTAGACTTAGAAAGGAAAGGAGTTTCAAAACGTTTTTTTTTTTTTTTGAAATTTGAAAAGGAAACAAGCTAAAGGGACACCAAACTTAGAACTTTTGAAATCAAACTAATCCTAATTTCGAAAAAGTGGAGAGAGAAAAACACTACCAGACACCAAACTTAAAAATTTTGAATTCAAACAATAGAAAATACCTAAAAAATCAAATAAAGAGAAAGGAAACAAGAACAATTTCCAAAAATCAAAAGAAAGATAATCAAACAAAAACAAATAAATAAAAAAATACCTGATCTAAGCAGTAGGACAAACGGTAGTTTTTCAATCTCGAACAATCCCCAGCAACGGCATCAAAAACTTAGTGCGCAAAAATGTAACTCGTACAACTGAACCGGCAAGTGCACCGAGTCGTCCAAGTAATACCTTAGGTGAGCGAGGGTCGAATCCCACGAGGATTGTCGGATTGAGCAAGCTGTGGTTATCCTACAGATCTTAGTCAGGCGAATAGAAAGTTGATTGTTATTGTTGTAGGTGCATAAACAAAACAATAATGAAAGCAATAATGAATTAACGTAGAAACAATAGTGAGAAAACAGTTAAGGCCTCGGAGGTGCTTATTCTTCCAGATTGATACTTCTTACTGACTACTTTAACGATGAGTGATTCATTCAACGGCAAGACTGTAAGTGATTAAGCCATGGTTCGTGGTCATTAATCTCCTCAGATCTAAACTAAACGCTCGAATAGGTCAGTCAATCTGGTAGAGGGTGAAGCACACACAATTTATTCTCTGATGATCCTACTCAAAACACCACAAACAAGGTCGGATCTTCCGGATCGGAGAATGACGCTCTATGATTCTAGCCTTGGAGCCACAGGAACCTCAATTACCCTGACTAATGAGATTTCATGTCACATATACCAATTAGCCCAAGTAACTTGTTGGAACCTGTGATGTACTCTCAAGTTGTAGCTCAATACTATCCGGATCAGGACTCGTAAAGAACTCATGTAGAACAAGGGGTCATACTGTCGTTCCACCCCAGATTCATAAATATGAAGAACGAAAATACACCATAAAATAGAATCAAACATATATTAAGGTAGAAAGGTAATAATATTAATCCATAGAAATGAGCAGAGCTCATATCCTTAACCTAGGAGGTTTAGCCGCTTATACTTTACAGAAAATATAGTTCTGAGAAGTGGTATGCGAAATTGTTACTCAGGTCGTGAATTGTTGTTCGAAATCTAAACATATCTTCACAACTTCTCATAACTTACTAGCAAGTGCACTGGGTCGTCCAAGTAATAAACCTTACGTGAGTAAGGGTCGATCCCACGGAGATTGTTGGTATGAAGCAAGCTATGGTCACCTTGTAAATCTCAGTCAGGCGAATATAAAATGGTTATGGAGTTTTCGAAATTAATTAATAAAAGAGGGATAGAAATACTTATGTAAATCATTAGTGAGAATTTCAGAAAAGCGCATAGAGATGCTTTCGTTCCTTCTGAACTCTTTTCCTGCTGTCTTCATCCAATTATGCTTACTCCTTTCCATGGCTGGCTTTATGTAAGGATGTCCACCGGTGCCACTGGCTACTTTCAATCCTCTCGGGAAAATGGCCAAATGCTCTGTCACAGCACGGCTAATTGTCTGGAGGCATACCCTTGTCGTTGGTTGCATCCTTATTCCTCTATGTGAAAATGGTCCGATCGCGCTGTCACTGCATGGCTAATATCTTGGAGGTTCTCGATCATACTGGAATAGGATTTACTATCCTTTTGCGTCTGTCACTACGCCCAGCACTCGCGAGTTTGGAGTTCGTCACAGTTCATTCAATCCCAGAGTCCTACTCGAATACCACGGACAAGGTTTAGACTTTCCGGACTCTCATGAATGCCGCCATCATCTAGCTTGTACCACGAAGATTCTGATTAAGAGATCTAAGAGATACTCATTCAATTCTAGATGTAGACGAAAGTGGTGTCAGGCACGCGTTCATAGGGAATCATGATGATTGTCACGTTCATCACATTCAGGTTGAAGTGCGAATGAATATCTTAGAAGTGAAATAAGATGAATTGAATAGAAAACAGTGTACTTTGCATTAATCTTTGGAGGAACAGCAGAGCTCCACACCTTAATCTATGGAGTGCAGAAATTCTACCGTTTGAAAATACATAAGTAAAGGTCCAGACATGGCCGAATGGCCAGCCCCCAAAACGAGATCACAGGATCAAAAATACAATCCAGGATCCAGGATGTCTAATACAATAGTAAAAATTCTTTATAATAACTAGCTACTAGGGTTTACAGAAGTAATAATTGATATAAATCCACTTCCGGGCCCACTTGGTGTGTGCTTGGGCTGAACTTGAATACTACACGTGCAAAGGTCTTTCTGGAGTTGAACGCCAGGTTGAAAGTATTTCTGGCGTTCAACTCTGTTTTGTGACTTGTTTCTGCGTTTAACTCCAGACAGCAGCGTAGAACTGGCGTTCAACGCCCTTTTACGTCATCTAAACTCGGCCAAAGTATGGACTATTATATACCTTGTAGAAAGCCCTAGATGTCTACTTTCCAACGCAATTATAAAGCGTGCATTTTGAGTTTTGGTAGCTCCAGAAATCCACTTTGAGTGCAGGGAGATCAGAATCCAACCAGCTCAGCAGTCCTTCTTCAACCTCTTGAATCTGATTTTTGCTCAAGTCCCCTCAATTTCAGCCAGAAAAATACCTGAAATCACAGAAAACACACAAACTCATAGTAAAGTCCAAAAATGTGAATTTAACATAAAAACTAATGAAAACTCCTTAAAAAGTAACATCCAAATACTACAAAACTACAAAACATGCAAAAAGCATATACATTATCCGCTCATCACAACACCAAACTTAAATTGTTGTTTGTCCCAAGCACCTGTGAAAATCAAATGGATAAAAGGAAGAGA
>QBTX01001991.1:0-27643 GCA_003063285.2 Arachis monticola
TTTGGTGTGTTGCTTTCCTGTGATTCACTAAGCCAAGATTCATTAATCATGGCTCCTAAGGGAAAACAAACCAATTTACAGAGGAAAGAAGAGAAGTAAATCCAAAGAATCTTTGGTAATAGAGAAAGTTCTTAACCAAAGAACATAGAAGACTATTATCACAAAATTAATGGGGTCGTCGGAGGTAGTGATCCCGGAAGTCAAAATTCGATCTGAAAGAAGATGAATATCCGGGGAATCCAAGGAGCAATATTCGAAACAGAGGATGGGGAAGTTCTAACAATTCTGAGATAAGTTGGAAGAAATATGGTTCAGGAATTTACACAAATCTTAAGCTGACAGATAAGCAAAGAATGACTCGGAACTGCTTACCATACTTACTAGACCGATGGTTAGAGGGTAAGTTATCTACTTCCATCGGGACAAAATAAGAGAGATCTTCAAATTGCCCAACTGCAAGATGATCCTGAATCCTTCAATAGGAGAATGGATGAGAGCAGATAAAAGGGGTTTGATCAAGTTCTAGAGGACATATGACGCTCCCTGGAACTAAGTGGATAAGCAATTCAAACAAAGGTGTCCAAACCAACTCAAGAGGGAGACCTCAAACCAAATGCAAGGTTGGCTAGACTTTATTGGGCGCGTTCCAGTATTACCCCACTAGCAACCGTTTTTGAGGTCACTATCAAGAGAGGCAGTGATGATTCATTCTGCATTATGCTTGGAAAAGAAGATGGAGGGTTCATCATCTGATTGCTTGTGAGATCTACACAATTGCCAGAATAAGAATTCCACTGAAGCCAAACTGGCTTACCAAGCTTGATCTCCTTGCTCTGTAAAGAGGCTGGGGTAAAGATGGTGAGTAGATGAATTCATACCCATTGAACCTCCAATCACCAAGAAGTCAATGGGAAGGACAAATGCAAGACAAACTCTATCAAAAAGAGGGCGCAGGAGTTCCTCCCTGAATTCCTGAAATTGCTACTGGGCCAGCCACAGAAGCATCTATCACCAAGTTGCCAGAAACTTATCGAGCAAACTTAGGAAGAACAGCAGAATCAGAACTGCATGTTCTGCAAATTGTAAGGAACAAGAGAAGCAAGGGCGTGATACTTCAAGAGTTGAAACGCCAAAAGTTCTCCCCTCAATTTGAGGGAGCATCCCACTTCTCAAAATCAAGGTTGTTGAGTCCTTAACTCTGTGATAAACCATATCATTAGGAGCCTATTTAAATTTTGTTTTCATTTTATAGTCTCATTTATATCTATTTTTAGACATATATATCTTTGAAAAATAAATTAATAAAATTAAGGTTCATGTCTTAAAGCTTATGATGTCATGAATCCATCACCTCTTCTTAAACGAAAAGTGCTTTAATCACAAAAGAACAAGAAGTACAGGATTCGAATTTATCTTGAAACTAGTTGAATTAGTTGTTGATGTGTGTGACATACTTTTTGTTTCTGAAATGAATGCTGAACAGTGCATATGTTTTTGAATTTGTTGTTAAGATGTTCAAATGTGAATTTGGCAGGAGAATGAAAAAAAGAACTGTTAAAATGAAAAAATCATCAAATTGAGATCTTGAAGCAAGAAAAAGCAGTGATTCAAAAAAAAAACGAAAAAAAAAGAGATAGAAGAAAAAAGAAAGAAATAAAGTTGTGATCCAAAGGCAAAAAGAGTGTGGCTTAAGAACCCTGGACACCTCTAATTGGGGGACTCTAGCAAGCTGAGTCAAATCTATGAGAAAAGGATTCACCCAGTATGGTGGCTGTGGCATGTATTGTATTCCGGTGTCGGTTAATACTGGAAGACAGAGCTTTGGGCCACGGCCAAAAACTCATAAAATAGAAATCAAATATAATTACTAGGAGAATCAATAACATATCTGAATTCTGATTCCTATAGATTGCCAATCATTCTGAACTTCAAAGGATAAAGTGAGATGCCAAAAACTGTTCGAAGCAAAAAGCTACTAGTTCCCGCTCATCTATTTGGAGCTAAGTTTCTTTGATATTTTGCTTTTTTATTTTTTTTTTCTTTTATCCTATTTTTGATTTCAGTTGCTTGGGACAAGCAATAATTTAAGTTTGGTGTTGTGATGAGCGGATAATTTATACGCTTTTTTTGACATTGTTTTTAGTGATTTTTACTATGTTTTAATTAGTTTTTATTATATTTTTATTAGTTTTATAGTTAAAATTCACTTTTCTGGAATTTATATGAGTTTGTGTGTTTTTCTGTGATTTCAGGTTAATTCTTGGCTTAAATATGTATATAAAAAAATCTGATTCAGAGACTGAAAAGGACTGCAGATGCTGTTGGATTCTGACCATCCCTGCACTCGAAGTGGATTTATGGAGCTACAGAAGCCCAATTTGGCTCGCTCTCAATGACTGTGGAAAGTAGACATCCTGGGTTTCCAGAAATGTATAATAGTTATACTTTGCCCGAGATTTGATGGCCCAAACCGGCGTTGCAAATTCAGCTTCAGAATTCCCAGCGTTTAACGCTGGGAACTGGCATAAAAATTGGAGTTAAACGCCCAAACTGCATAAAAGCTGGCGTTTAACTCCAGAAAAAGTCTCTACACATGAAAGCTTCAATGCTCAGCCCAAGCACACATAAGTGGAGCCAGAAGTGGATTTTTACGTCATTTACTCATTTCATGATACCCTAGGTTACTAGTTCACTATTAATAGGATATTTTTGACATTGTATCTGTACCTCATGACACTTTACATGTTTCTCATTGTATCTTCTACAACATGGAGTCTCTAAACCCAATGGTTGGGGGTGAGGAGCTCTGCTGTGTCTTGATGGATTAATGGAATTACACTGTTTTTCATTCAATTTGCTTGCTTCATTCTAAGATATCACTTGTTGTCTTAAACTGGATGAGTGATTGGATCGTGCACTCATCATCTTTCTCAATTATGACTCTGTGCCTTGACAACAACCTCCATTACCTTTAGATTGAGTAGGTATCTCTTGGATTCCTTAATCAGAATCTTCGTGGTATAAGCTAGAATTGATGGCGGCATTCAATGAGAATCCGGGAAGTCTAAACCATTGTCTGTGGTTATCTGAATAGATTCAATGGATTGAATGACTGTGACGAGCTTCAACTCCTGAAGGCTGCGGCCGTTAGTGACAGACGCAAAAGAATCACTGGATTCTATTCCAACCTGCATTGAGAACGACAGGATGATTAGCCGTGCTTGTGACAGAGCGCGGTTGAACATTTTCACTGAGAGGATGGGAGGTAGCCAGTTGACAACGGTGAAACCCTACAATACAGGCTTGCCATGGAAGGAGCCTTGCTGCTTGAAGAAGAAGACAGTAGGAAAGCAAAGATTCAGAAGATAGAGCATCTCCAAACCTAAACCTGTTCTCCATTACTGCAAAACAAGTATTATTTCATGTTCTTTTACTTTTACAAATCAACCCTGATAATTATGATATCCTGACTAAGAGTTACAAGATAACGCATAGCTTGCTTCAAGCCGACAATCTCCGTGGGATCGACCCTTACTCACGTAAGGTATTACTTGGACGACCCAGTGCACTTGCTGGTTAGTTGTGCGGAATTGCAAAAGTGTGATTGCAATTTCGTGCACCAGTGGTCATCAACCCAGAGAAAGAATTTGCAATGTGCTTCTGTCACCTAAATCAAATAGAACATAATGAATGTATGGTGGTACAAAACACTCCAATTCAATCTAATCCACATGTGTGACTGTAATTAATCCCTAAAGCCTAAATATTAAAAATCCTTCCAAATTTTAAAGCCATTTTTTATATCAGATCAGGTTCCATGTCAATTCATGTCACAATCAACATTTTTAATCTAGGTACATCTATTTTTAATAAATCAACTTTTTTCCAGTTCTCAGTCATTCTTCAAAATTAACTAGCACCAATATCAAATCATATACAATATCAACCCAATTTAACAGCAAATCGCTTACAAAATCAAATCATTTTCATAACCGATAGGCATGCCATTCCAAACAATTCAAAATCACATCCACAACAACTTGAGCTAGGGAAAATAACCCAAATCTATATTCTAAACCTCCATTCCAAAAAATCCAAAATTTACCCAATTTTAGCATAAACTTAGTGATCATACATGAAGAATTGCGTGCTTACCTTTAACAACGGGCATCCAAAAAATAGCCTATTCCGGTTGGTGTCTGTATTCGACATTGTAACAGATGGCATATTTTTCGCAGAAGCATTTTGAGGCCACACCATCTTTTACATCCCCAAGTTGCAGCGAACTTGAACTTGCATATCCAGCTATCAGTTCCTGTTGTCCGCCAGCTTCTCCTCTGCCTCGTCTCGTGTTTAAGGAGCATGCATCACTACCCATCAATCTGATTAACATTAAACACCACCATGAACAACTATTATCAACTATTACATTCAAAATTGAAACAATTTACTTTGATCAAAGGTGATTAAAGAAAGTGAATAACAGAACAAATCACACAAAATTGGTTGTGAAAATCGACAACAAAAACAAACAAATTAGCTAGAAGAAGAAGCAGTTGGCCTTACAATGATTTTTCGAGAGGGTTTTCCACGTGGGTCACCGGAATCATTCTCGGCAAGGGGATGAGTTACGTTCTTCGACGGTTTCGGAAATACTTTACTCTGCATGTGAGTGACAGAAAAAGACACCCGCGTAACCCTATACGAAGAAGCAGTAGGCAGGGTCTTCAACGAGGTTCGAAAAAATCTGTCACTGAAAGAGGAATGAGGTAGAAGAACAGGCTGTGAACATTAAAGCGGTATTTGGGAAAAGGTTTTGCGAGTGTGTTGCCAGAAAAATCAAACGCTTCACCTATAGGAACGCTTGGAGGAGCAGTGAGGTAGAAGAGGAAGCTTTTGACATTACAGGGGTATTGGGGAAGGTTTTGCGAGTGTGTCGTCGGAAAAATCAAACCCATCACCTATAGGAAGGGTAGAAGAAGTAGTGAGGTAGTAGAAGAAGAAGTAGTGAACATTACAGGGATATTAGGGAAAGGTTTTTCGAGTGGGTCGCCGGAGAAGTCACACCTATCACCTACAGGAAGGGTAGAGAAGAAGGAGCAGTGGACACAAGGGTTGAAGAAGCAGTTTCTTCGAACTGTATTTTGAGAGGTAGAAGAAGAAGCTGTAGACATTCAAATAGTATTTGAGAAATACATTATGTGGTATAATATAAATACTATAAAATACAATATAATGTGAACACATTTATTGAATGAATTAATGAAAGGTTGAAAATTTTTTTAATCAATGACTGAGATAATGACACATATGCAAGAGAAATTTACCTACAAAATTAACATGGATTTAAAAGAAATCACCCTATTTTATTCTCCCTACTGTGTGCTCTTGTTCTCCTTAATGAAATTAGAAGACTTGTAATTGTTTGCGTATATATATGATACCAGAATTGTTACGCAATTCTAGCTAAGCCAAAATGGCAATTTCGTTTGTATTAGGGACGACGAACTCGTTCATTTTACATGCGCCGGGATGGACTTTGGTCCAATTCACGCGCGCTTAACGTGAAATGGGATTAAAACTCATTTCATAGATGCTTGAAGAGAAATAATAACAGAAGCCTATATTTAAAAAATCTTTCTACATATGCGTATTTTAAGAATTAATATTTTATTCATATTTATTTAGATAATGAGCTCATTCTCCTATTTTTTGTATATTTAACATTTTCCAATTGGGAATGTAGATGTTGGTTGTAGACTTGTAGTTATCATAATAGAATCCGAAAAGAAAAATGTAAATTGCTGTTTAGGAGACCAAGAGCATGTTTGGAACATCAGAAAAAAAAGGATAGTTTTTATATAAAGTTATTTATCGATAAAATAATCATATTTGAATAAAAAATTAAAAATAGATTAAAAATTTACAATCAAAGCTAATAATTCTAAACTAAAAAATAGTTCATAAGCAAAAATATTTTGAAAATTATAAACAAAATTAATCATGTTAGAATTTTACAAATATTTTTTAATTTTATAATGACTTATAATTTAAAATATTTTTATAATTTTTACAATATCTCTCAATCTAATTGATCGACAGTTAATTCATTCACTGTAAATTTAAATTTTATTTAAAAATTTATTGTTAGTTAATTTTATATCAATTTGTAATTATAAATATTTAAAAATAACTTTTTCTTTAACATTTCAAACACAATAAATAATTTTAAAACTATTGTTATTTGTTAGCTAAACTATTCAAGTAATCAATTGTCTTAAAAATAATAATTATTTATTGAAATATATTTTACTTATTTAGCTTTTCCAAACATACTCTAGGCAACTTATGAAAAAGGACGGAACATTGGCCAACAAGAAATTTGGAACGTGGAATGGCCGTATTCTATGAAAACGACAAGGTCGTAGACCTCCTATAACAACCTGCCCACCTGTTACTTCTCTTGTTCAACCTCGTTCCCAACCCAAAATGCCATCACCAACTTTACCATCCCAACGCACAACAATACCACAACACCCCCTCCGCTTTCTCTTTCTCTCTACTAACTCCAACAAGCAAGCAACAACACGTGCTTCTCACGTGCCAATCCTTTCTCTCTCCCTTCGTCTCCTCTTCCTCAAACTCGTAAAAAAAAAAAAGCAACATCATCCTACATGGCACCAACATTATTTCCCTTTATCACTCTTTTTCCTGGGAGAAGAGAAAAACTCACATTCGTAGTCCGTAGCAACCAAATAAGAGCAACTATGGCTTCTGACACTGTTCTTCCTTCCATGCCTCTAACCGTTGTTGGATACGTCACTAGTGCCACTCCAACTAAACACACTCACTCGCAGCATCACAGCCGTGCCTTTCTCATAACGGTAACGGTCATCGCCATTGCGGTTACCGTCTTCTTCGCTCTCTACTTCCTCCTCCGTGACCTCAGCCGTTACTTCCGCCGTCAAGCTCATCAAATTAGCGTACGCACATCATCTGCGGTCTTCCCCTCCGGTGCTCGCAGCCGAGTATCACCAGAGATCGCTGCGCCTTCCACTGTTGACTCCCTCCCGCTGTTTACGTTCTCTTCTGTTACACGCCGCTCTTCCTCCGTCGTAGATGGTGGTGGAGGAGACTGCGCCGTTTGCCTCTCCAGATTCGAGCAACGCGACCTTCTTCGTCTCCTTCCTCTCTGCTGCCACGCGTTCCATGCTGAATGCATTGACGTCTGGCTCCGAACGAATCTCACCTGTCCGCTCTGCCGATCCGCAGTGTTTTCTTCGGAATCCGACGTCGGGAAGATTCTCCGGTCATCGTCATCTGCCGTCGGCGAAAGCTTCCGCCTCGAGATAGGTAGCATCAGTCTCCGTGGAACCACGTCATCCGCCGCCGAAGAATCGCGCATGAGAACATATTCGGTTGGCGAGTTCGATTACCTCGTTGACGAGGACGCTGAGATTTCTTACAGCCAGGCTCGCCGGAGAACCGATTCCGGCGAGAAAGATGATGCTGAGCCGGTGGAATCATCGGCACCGAGCTTGGCTAGCGAGGTAGGCAGCAGATGGAGCTGGAAGGATTATTATGATTTGGTTTCAGCTTCGTTAACGCCAACGGCGTCTTTTCGAAGCTCCGGAAGGTTCTTCACTGGGAGTAGCAGGCGAAACGACGTCGTTGCAATTGGTGATGATGAAAGGGAAGCCAACCGTTTTGGGGAAGAAATCAGCGAAGTCTTTCGATGGCTTTCAATGGCATAATATATATGTAGATAATGGCAATTATCGGGGATGATTTTAGCTTTTCACATTGATCTTAGAAGGTATTCTTCTTTTACTTTTTCCAGTCATATAGAGATATTCTTAGGAGTAGAAGAAAACATTTTAGTTGATCAAAGTTAATGTCCAAATTCGGTGAAATTCCAATACCTTTTATTCTGTTTGTTATTCCACTACTCATGACTGTGGAATGGACTCGTATACTATTGATTACCAGCCCCTTGTAAAAAAGTTTTCAAAAACACTATTGTTTAATTTCTAGAATATATATTGTTATACATGTGTTGTTTAATTTTATTTTTAATATATATTTTATATTTTAATATATATTTTATATTAGTCACTAATTCTTAATTTTTAATGTATATTCAACATAATTAAAAAATTGTATCCCATTGCAGTTCAAAGAGGAGAAACAGTTATAGAGGGTTTTAATTTCTAGAATTTTAAATGGTGAAATTAAATGTCACACTACTACTTATTCGATGCAACAATTGTCATTGCATAATGTACCAAAGATACATTTTTTATGGGAAATATGATATTTTATCTCGTCGATTTAGTTTTACTTAACATTATTACTTTTAATTTGGAATCTAGATTTACTTGTCGGAAACGCGAGCTAAAAAGAAATGCTAAAGACCAAAAATCGTACGTGGCCAACTTTGGTAACAGAAGTTTTCAAGAAGATCAACTTAGATATTTGGTGGCGGTACAAATAACAAATAACTTTTCTATATGTATTTCATGCACAATTAATTAATATGGAGTAACCTGCATGGAGAATGAGAGAAATATAAAATGCTACAATTAATTTTACAAAAACCCAGAATGAATTTTGAAGATTTAACTTTTACTTTAGTTTCTAACCTTGATGAGTTACACTAAGTTAGTTCTTAACTTCTTAATGGTTACAATTTAGTTTTTATTCAATATAATTTTTTATGTTGATAGTTTCAGTGGCTAAAAGAAGGAGGGTTGAATCTTAGCCCCATTTTTTTGCTTGATTGCACTTGTTGGACCAATTCTGGAAACTTTTAGTCTTTTTATCTCATCATTGCACACGAGACTTTTTCTTTTGTCTCGTCCTTAGCCACGAGACTTTTCTTTTTGTCTCGTCCTTAGCCACGAGACTTTTCTTTTTGTCTCGTCACTTGGCACGAGATAATTTTGGATTTTGCTCCTGTGAAGTAGAAACAGAAATGGAGTAGAAAGGAGAAGAAGATTACACCAGATATATCCTGGTTCAGCTGCTAAGTGTAGTGCAGCCTACATCCAGTCTCCATCACAAACATGATGGAATTTCACTATAATCAATCTGATTACAACTTGTAAAGTGCTAACCCAACTTACAAAGGGATTCCCACAGAATCATGAAACACAACACAGATGTACAAAGGAACTCTAAGACATCTATGGCTTTTTCTTTTAATTTTGCACTCTCTGCCTTTTTCTGCTCTATGGCTTTTTCATACAAATCTCATTGTTTGTCTTTTTCCATGAGACTCAAGACATGACAAAATTAAACAGAAAAATACAAAACAGAATACTTTGAAGGAGAAGAACATATGTTAGTTCAGGTAGCTCTGAGAACCATGTGCCTTGCACTCTCACACTGTCTCCTTACTCCAAACAGTGGCTGTTCTCTCTTTTTAAAGAAGAGGGAAGCCTCCACACTTGAAGCCAACACGCCCAAACCAACCTTTTCCTTCCTTCAAGAAACAGAAACCGCGGTTCGGGCCACATAGAGAGAGAAGAGATAACCATGCAAAACCCAACATGCAATTACCTCTAGTCCTTTCTTGATCATCACTCTTCATCAATCCGAGCTCTCAATCCTTGGCTTGTCTCCCAGATGGATTTCTGTCCCTTGATGCTCATGATGTGATGATTTCATCGCTTCAATTCTCTGCCTTAAACCATCACTCCCACTCTATAGCTACTTCTGTGGTTGGCTGGCAGAATCAAAGACAAGCCATGCTTCAAGAATCTCCCTGGCTGGCCGAATCTTCATCTTCCTTTTTGAGCATGAAGAGCTCGGAGATTACTCACCAAAATCTAACCACATTGGTGAAAATCTCAGCCACTACATAACATTTCTTTCTTTTTTGTGCCACCAACTTGATGGTCTTTATGCATGCAACTTCTTCTTTTTCTTTTGTTGATGAGCATAGCGTCCATAGCTTCATGGACAAAGACCGAAGAAGAAACAAGAAAGAGTTGAGAGAGAATAAACAACTATATAAGAAAAGCATTCAATGTTGATAAACACTTTGTGGTTAAAAGTTGCTTTTACTTCCCTAGCTTAGAGTGGCGTGTAGTCATTATGGCCATCAATCAATTCAGCTGAACTTTTCTCTCTCATATTTTCCAATGGCATTTATTAAACAATGTAAATAGATTTTGGAAAATCCATCACATGGTTAAAAGCTTGGATCCGTTGGAAGTATTTTGCTCTTCATTTTATCTTGGCTTTCGGACCAGTTTGGAAGCATTCATCAATAATAAGATTTGGGCTTTGTAGCATTAAAATTAAAAATTTTTTTTTTAAAATCATTAAAACATTTGCTTTCCTGATTGATTATTTTCGGATCAAGCAGGCAACACTTTCATCAAAATAACCATGGGCTTTGGTGTGTAACAATATATTGAGCTTGGCCCATCAATATAAAAATTCAGCCACTCAATATAAAACATGCAGCAAGGCTGATTATTAGGCTTAAACCAGAAACTCATTTTTCGGGGCCCAATATAAATCTGCACAACAAATTATTAATTAAGTAAAAATTGAATTAGATCAAATTAATAATTTTGTAATTAAATATTTTTAATAATGTTTGTTTATCATTCAAAATCTAGTAAGAGTTTTCCAAAACTCATCACTCTCCCCCTTGATGACAAAACATTATTAAAATTGAAATGGGAAAAATTTAGAGGATTGAGTAAAGAATACTCCCTTGATTTTGAATTTCTCCCCCTTTCTAAATGTCACATGGCTCCCCCTTAATGTATACCATTTTACCAAGAGGCACTAACCTGTAACATTAGAATCAAGCTTCAAGTAACAATGTTATTTAGCATATATATTCATGATGCTAAATGCTTGATTTATGAGCAGTTTTAAATTGATAATCAAAACTCATTTGATATCATAAACTGATTTTCTGCTCAAACATTCACAACATAATTAGCCAAAAATATTTTTGAAAATGAATTGCTGTTTTTAAAATATTTTCCATTCAGATCAGAGCAACAAACTTTTGGTAAGAGAATATTTTCAATCAAGGCATGATCACAGCAACTTTCAACAATTATTTTCATACTTAAATGCTTAAAGAATCTGCCAAACATAGAATATTCATCAAGATAAATCACAAGAACAAAACAGATGCATTATGATCAAAAGGCATCAATCAAGCATTAGTGTATTATTCTAACAAGGGTGATCATGAATTCTTAACATAGAATTTCATCCCTTGTTTTCCATTTTCAATTTTCAGCATTTTTCTCCCCCTTTTGTCATCAAAGGGACACAATTAATCAAAAGTTCAAACAAGAACCAAGTAACACCAGAATTCACATAAGTCATCAGATAGATTGTACTCCTGATTCGGAATCAGCATTCTTGTCACCAGTCCCTTCTCCTTTTATGAATGAAGCCTTATTCTCAACATCTTCATTTGTTAGGTCAACTTTAAAATATTCAAAGATGCTGGTGAAAAACAGTCCATATGGAAGATTAGGCCTTTTTGGACTCTTGATAGATTTCCACATGTGCCTTATCATAATGTATGCAAATGATATTTGAGATGAAGTAACAAGAGCAAAAAGGACAAGAAAGTCAGACACTATTACCCGATGGCGTGGACCACTTTGTGGCATGAGAACATGAGATATGATCTTGTAAAGAAGAATTGTCTTATCTGGACCAAGTTCTTTGAGAGTTGGTGCCATACCATCCATTTTGGAGAGATTTTCGCAGGTGTGATTTAAAGCCATCTGGTAGGTGATTCCAACCTGTAAATCCCATTTCTTAGACATGTATGCTCTTGGTCCTTCTTCTTTGTAACCTAGAGCCATCCCAATGGTTCCAGTATCAAGAGTGATATGACTCATCTTCACATATGAGTGGATTGTGCCATCAATAAGTCTCATGTTGCCGTAGAACTCACGGACTAAACCTGGGTAAACTGGCTTCCGGATGTGAAGCAGAGGAGTCCATTAAAGATTATCAAACAGAGAATAGACATTGATCCCGTTGTTGGAGAGTGAGTCTAGGCTGACTAGATAAGTAGCACAGAGATCGCGTTCTTTCAGAACTTCATTGTGGAATTCGTGGGAAGCACATGAGTCGAACCTAGATGGATCATAGTGAGAGTGTGGCTTATGAAACTTTTTCTTGAAATCCCATGACTCCAAATTTGCTGGCTCCTTGGTGTCATTCAAGGCAATCCCTTTAAACTTCTGAGTGCTCTTTTCAGGTGTGTCCTTTTTGTTCATGATAATGAGAGTGAAAGGGTAGGAGATGAAAGAGTGAATGGAACCGAATTGTGTGAGGGAGGATGGATGGAATAAATGTTGAGTGAAAGGAGAATATGAGGTAGTTAATGCACAAGGTGGGTGATTAATGACCAGGGTGGTTTCCAAGAGTTTGAAAAGATGGTTTCCTTAAATCAAGGGATTAGTTGAAAAAGAAGGATTTGATTTGACCTATGCTTCTTCCATAAGATATGATAAAACCAAGAGATTTTGTGGATTTATTTTTCAAACAAAATGGGAAACTAACAAAACAGTCATGGTGGGGTCAAGGAATTTTGGTGGGGCCCATAAAATTTGAACTCTGCGTTGCCTCCCCCTTGACCACAGCTCCTTCATCATGCCATTATTTTTATCTCGTCCAAACCTACGAGCAAAACTGAACAGAGTCACATATTCCCAAATTTTCAATGAAACTTAAATCAAACATTCCCAAACTTTTTCTCAAGGTACAGAATCTGTCTTCGCAGAGGGGTTTTGTAAAAATATCAGCAATTTGGTCTTCAGATTTTARAAATTGAATATCAATAGTACCCTTTTGCACATGTTCCCTAATAAATGATATTTTATCTCAATGTGCTTTGTTCTTGAGTGCAGAACAGGATTCTTTGAAATGTTTATGGCACTCATATTGTCACAAAATAAAGGAATACTATTGATTTTTAATTTGTAATCTTCCAATTGTGTTTTTAACCAAATTAATTGTGAGCAACATGCAGATGCGGAAACATATTCGGCTTCAGCTGTGGATAGAGCCACTGTGGCTTGTTTTTTGCTTGACCACATGTTGAGTGAGCTTCCAAGGAAGCAACACATGCTGGAGGTGCTCCTTCTATCCACTCTATCTCCCGCATAATCTGCATCACAAAATCCTACTGCACAAAAATCATCAGATTTTGGATACCATAAACCATAATCACATGTTCCCTTAATATATCTAATGATGCATTTAACGGCCAATAAATGGGATTCTTTTGGGTGAGATTGAAATCTTGAACATACACCCACACTTTGAACAATATCCAGTCTAGAGGAAGTAAGATACATTAGTGAGCCGATCATTCCCCTATACCGTGTCTCATCCACATCTAGACCATCATCATCCTTTTCAAGTTTAGTGTTAGGATGCATTGGTGTTCCCATTGGTTTGGAATTTTCTAGCCCAAATTTCTTTATCAATTCTTTTGCATACTTGCCTTGGTGAATAAAAGTGCCACTAGGAGTTTGTTTAATTTGGAGGCCAAGAAAGAAAGTCAGCTCTCCCATTAAACTCATTTCAAAACTCACTAGTCATGAGTTTTCCAAACTCTTCACACAAGGACTCATTGGTCCGCCGCATCTTAAAACACAAATGTCATCCACATTTAAACTTTGAACAAGTAAGGTATATATCATCATTAGATGCTTTAATGAATAAAGTGAGTGTCGGTGGTACCCCTTTGAAAAGGTTTTCCAACAAGAAGGGCACTAAGCCTTCTTTTATACCAAAGCCTCTTTGGAGCTTTGCCTAAGACCATAAAGAGCCTTGAACTTTTTGAAGACTAATTTTGGAAAATCTTTTATGTTCAAAACCGGGGGGGTTGAGCCACATACACTTCTCTATCAATAAAGCAATTAAGGAAAGAACATTTAACATCCATTTGACAACATTTTTGAAGCCTTTATGGGCAGCATAGGCAAGGAGCAACCTAACTGCTTGCATTCTAGCTACCGGAGCAAAAGACTCATTAAAATCTATACCCTCTTTTTGATTGTAACCTTGGGCTACTAATCTAGCCTTGTTACAAACAACTTGTCCATCCTCCACCAAGTTTATTTTAAACACCCACTTTGTACCCGTAACTTTCTTACCATTCGGATGAGGTACTAGTGTCCAAAACCTCATTTTTGTCAAATCGAGCCAACTCCTCTTGCATTGCTTCCTTAACCTAGATGATCTTCAAGAGCTTGATTGACATTGTTGGGCTCCATTTGTGACAGGAGGGCAAAGTTGCTAGGTTTCGGTTTGCTTCTTTGGTGGAGGATCTTGTTTGTTATTTCCATTGAGAGGGTCACCAATTATAAAGTCATGAGGATAACCCCCCATAAACTTCCATTCTCTAGCTGTCGGAGCAGGTGTAGAGCTGTTGGATGAGGCTCTGTGGTCTCACTGTTTCATTTTCTCGTGTCTGCTCAGGAGGTAAAATGGAAGTTTCTCCTCCAATCTGACGAAACAAAACTGGGCTGACAGATTCTTCATTTTGCACAGATTTGAGATTTTCTTACTTTGTTCCATCTTCTTTTACAATCTAAATCATGTTTCTATACACATACGGAAATAAATTAGAATCACAAAAAGTTACATGTATGGATTCCTCTATGGTTCTATGCCTTTAGAAAACTCTATAAGGCCTTGCTTGGGTGGAACATCCAACAAACATTCTTTTATAGGATTTTGGATCAAACTTTCCAAGAATTTTCTTTATATTAAGCACAAAACATTGGCATCAAAAACATTGAAAAGTACTAAGATTTGAGGGTTCCTTTCCATAGGCTCATAAGGGTGTCTGTAAGCGCCTTTTCTGAATGATTGTCTATTCAAAAAATATAGCATGTTGTGTTCACAGCTTCAGCGCCAGCAGAAAAATTTAGAATCTCATTCTCACATAGCATAGCCCTAGTCATCTCTTGAAGGCTTCTATTCCTTCTCTCAACCACCCTATTTTGTTGGGGAGTTTCTAGGACATGAAAAGTTATGAAAAAATACCTAATAATCACAAACTTTTCAAATCTTGATTTTCAAATTCCTTCCAAAACAAAAAAAGAAAAAAAAAAACAATTTTTTTAAATCCTTTTCATTTTGGAATTTTCTTGGCAAAGAGTGGAGGAAGGCATGAAAGGCATCATTCTTATGAGCAAGAAAAAGTACCCCACCAAATCTAGAGTAATACATCTACCACTACAAGACCATAGTATTTACCTCCTAAACTTTGAGTTCTAGTAGGACCAAAAAGATCAATATGTAACATCTCCAATGGCCTTTTGGTAGAGATTCCATCTTTTAATTTAAAAGAAGATTTTACTTGTTTGCCAAATTGGCAAGCATCACAAGTAAGATCCTTATCAAACTTGATGTTTGGAATTCCTCTAACCAAATTCTTTTTGACTAGCTTAGAAATTTGGTACATGCTAGCATGACCCAACTTTCTATGCCAAAGCCATTTTTCAGATTCAAGAGAGGTAAAGCATGTTACATTTTGTTCCTTTAAATCCTCAAGAGTTAATCCATACACATTGTTGCATCTTTTAGCTTCAAATAGAACATCCCCAGTTTTCTCACAAACAACTAAGCAAACAAACTTCTTAAAAATAACTTCAAAACCCAAATGACATAATTGACTAACACTAAGTAAATTATGCTTCAAGCCATGTACAAGAGGGACATCATTTATACAAGATGAGAGATTTTTACCCACTTTCCCAACATCCACTATTTTTCCTTTTGCATCATCACCGAAAGTGACAAGTCCTCCATCATATTCATCAAGCTTTATGAAGAAGGTTGTCTTTCCAGTCATATGCCTAGAGCATCCGCTAACCATGTACCACATATTTTCTTTCTTGGATGCTAGGCGTACCTACAAAATAAACTCAAGTGACCTTAGGTATCCAAATTTTCTTGGATCCTTTCACGTTAAACCATCTCTTATGTCCCAAATCATTGTAATCAAAGACAACTTTGTAAACTTTGTCACCAATCATTCTTTCACCAAAGAAACATTGAACTGGAAAATGACCACTACGATTACACAATCTACAAAATCTTGGAGTTGCTGTTTGTTAAAGTAGGTGGGATCTTGAAACCTTGTGTCATTGGATGAAGAAGATTTATCTTTAAAAGATGGTTTATCATCAGTTTTATAAAATCCCAATCCAGCTTTATCATAAAGAGGTTTTTGACTAGCCAAGATTTGATTAAGATTTTCAGAACTTTGTGTAAACTTGGCTAAGTCTTCCTTAAGCCTTTTAACCTCTTCAAGCAACTCTTCATTTCTTTTGAAACAGTCTACATATGCAAGGATAGAATGGTCACTTTCACAGCGTCTAATTTGGGCTCTTAACTGCTTATTTTCTTCAACAAGATCATAAGCAATTTCGGCCTCCCTTAGTTTTTCTTTGAGAAAATCATTTTCAGCTTTAAGAATGAAAATTTGTTGTTCAAGATCTTGATTATCAGTCAGAAAAAATCTTATTTTTTCAGAGAGGTGATCTATCATGAGATGAAGGTCTTCGGTGTCAGGATTTTGAAAAAATACCTGATCTACATGATCTGCCATGAGACAAGGCTGTGACTTAGTCTCAGATTCTTCATCATCATCATCTGAGTCATTTCCAAATCTTCCTATGAAGCCATTAGTCCCTTCTTCTTTCCCTTTTTTGGCTTTTCCTCCTTCTTTAACTTGGGACAATCAGATTTGAAATGCCACATTTCCTTGCAATTGTAACAGATTACTTTGCTATGGTCTTTCTTCATCCTCCTTGAGCTGCTGCCTTTGCCTTTGAGTTTCATCATTTTCCTGAATTTTTTTGCAAACAACACAAACTCATTTTCAGAAGAAATCACTGATCATCATCCAGAGGTTAGTCCATCAGAAGAAAAAGTAATTCCTTTTTTTTTGACTTTTTCCAAAATTAGGAGTGTCCAACAAGCAAGAAGATCCTCCAAATCATACAGTGTCATGGAGTCTAGCTACACTCCGAAATAATTAAAGATTTGTTTCCCACTCTTTTGTAAGACATCTCAACACACTTCTCACTAGCACAGATTCTGAATATATGATCCCCAGAGCATCCAAGCCAACAATGATGGAGTTGAACCGTTCAAACAGTTCATCAATGGATTTTCCTTCCCTCCATTCAAACATTTCAATCCTGTTCAACATGTCTCCAGCTTCCTTACAAGGGGTCCTTCATGAAGAGGGGGGGGGGGGAGGGGGGATTGTAGCTTGTCCCAGATTTCCTTTTGCCGTTCCACGTGGGGGGGAAAAAAATAACCTCCGTCGGTATTCCTCGAAGTTGATAGCATAGTTGAGCAGGTTTACTGCTTGCATTTAACTCTTACCTTCTTCCATCTTCCTCGTCCATCTTGCTTCTGTCGAGGAGACTACCCCTTCAGCACTTGTGTAGTGGAAATTGAGGCCCTCAAGATAATCTTCCAAAGTCTTAATCCACTGCCTGTACAAATATCTTTTCTATCATCTCACTTCCAATAGGTATAATTTTTCCCATTTAAGAAGGGGAGGTCTTTGCTTGATTTCCTTCAGTCAGATTGTAAACACCACATTTGCACCACTGTTTCCGCCATGAGGATCTTTACTCCAAGCTGCAAAGCTTGATCTCTTTTGAGACCAAGCTCTGATACAATGATGTTTATCAGTGGCTAAGAGAAGGGGATTGAATCTTAGCCCCTTTTTTTGCTTGATTGCACTTGCGACTGTGGACCAATTCTGGAAACTTTTAGTCTTTTTATCTCATCATTGCACACGAGACTTTTTCTTTTGTCCCCCCCGTTTTTTTTTTTTTTTTTGTCTCGTCCTTAGCCACGAGACTTTTATTTTTGTCTCGTCACTTAGCACGAGATATTTTGGATTTTGCTCCTGTGAAGTAGAAACAGAAATGGAGTAGAAAGGAGAAGAAGATACACCAGATATATCCTGGTTCAGCTGCTAAGTGTCAATGACACCTACATCAAGTCTCCATCACAAACATGATGGAATTTCACTATAATTCAATCTGATTACAACTGTAAGTGCTAACCAACTTACAAGGGGATTCCCAAAGAATCATGAAAACAACAACAGATGTACAAAGGAACTTTAAGACATCTATGGCTTTTTTTTTTTTTCTCTTGTCTTTTTCTCTATGGGTTTTTATACAAATCCTCACTGTTTGCCTTTTTCCATGAGACTCAAGACATGACAAAAATTAAACAGAAAAATACAAAACAGAATACTTTGAAGGAGAAGAACATATGTTAGCTTCAGGTAGCTCTGAGAACCTGTGCCTTGCACTCTCACACTGTCTCCTTACTCCAAACAGTGGCTGTTCTCTCTTGTTAAAGAAGAGGAAGCCTCCACACTTGAAGCCAACACCCAAACCAACCTCTTCCTCCTTCAACAAATAGAAATTCGGTTCGGCCATATAGAGAGAAGAGATAACATGCAAAACCCAACATGCAATTACCTCTATCCTTTCTTGATCATCACTCTTCATCAATCCGAGCTCCTCCATCCTTGGCTTGCTCTCCAAGATGGATTTCTGCCTCTTGATGCTTCATGATGATGATGACTTCATCTGCTTCAATCTCTGCCTTAACCATCACTTCGCCAACTCTAGCTACTTCCTGTGGTGGTTGAGCAAATCCAAAGACAAGCCATGCTTCAAGAATCTCCCTGGCTGGCCGAATCTTCATCTTCCTTTTTGAGCATGAAGAGCTCAAGATTACCTCACCAAATCTAACCACATTTGGTGAAAATCTCAGCCACTACATACCTTTCTTTTTCTTTTTCGTGCCATCAACTTGATGGTCTTTATGCATGCAACTTCTTCTTTTTCTTTGTTGATGAGCATAGCGTCCATAGCTTCATGGACAAGGACCGAAGAAGAAACAAGAAAGAGATGAGAGAGAATAAACAACTTAGAAGAAAAGCAATTCAATYTGATAAACCACTTMGTTYGTAAAAGTTGCTTTTACTTCCCTAGCTTAGAGTGGCGTGTAGTCATTATGGCCATCAATCAATTCAGCTGAACTTTTCTCTCTCATATTTCCCATGCATTAATTAACAATGTAATAGATTTTGAAATCCATCACATGGTTAAAAGCTTGGATCCCTTGGAAGTATTTTGCTTTCATTTTATCTTGGTTTCGGACCAAGTTTGGAAGCATTCATCAACAATAAGATTTGGGCTTTGTAGCATTAAAATTAAAACTGGCCCAACTAGTTAACATTTACTTTCCTGATAGATTTTGTTTCGGATCAAGCAGGAAACTTTCATCAAAATTAATCATGGGCTTGGTTGTAACAATATTGAGCTTTGGCCCATCAATAAAAATTCAGCCACTCAATATAAAACATGCAGCAAGGCTGATTATTGGGCTTAAACCAGAAACTCATTTTTCGGTCCAATATAAAATCTGCACAACAAAATTATTAATTAAGTAAATATGAATTAGGATCAAATTTAATAATTTTGTAATTAAATATTTTAATAATGTTTGTTCATCATCAAAATTAAGTAAGAGTTTTCCAAACTCATCATATGTATTTTTTATTATTGAATGACATAACTCAATTTTTACTACGTTAGACATTTAAAACAACATTATAAGCATTTTGATGCTAAAGAAGATACTAAACGACGTCGTTTAAGAATTTCAACAAAATTAAAACGCTATATTCATCTATTTTAATCACTACCTCTTCTCTTAAATTCTCAAACAACATCCTTTAGAACATTCTTTAGTGCTCTTTTTAGCGCCAAAATGTGTACGACGTTATTTTAATGTCCAACATAACAAGAGTTAAACCACGTCAGTACGGTATTAAACTTTGGTGATAGAAAATACATACACGATGGACTATATTAATACACTTTTTTAAATATAAAAAATCAAATTGTAACAATTAAAAAATTATAGCTAAATTAGTATAATTCGGCAATCTCAAATACCAAAATTGAACTCAACTTGAATTTTGAGTGGCATGCGTGATATATGTTCCTACAAGTACCTCTATTTGACATGTGAAGTTTCATATAATAACATCACTCAATTGATATTTGATAGTGTTTGAATGCATGTAGAGAGGGATGATAGTCGTTGCCCAAAGTGTCATTTTATTGATATTGATTACTGGAATTTGTTATCGTACCCTTTATATAAGAATACTAGTATAGCATATAGCCATATTGTGTAACAGACTTTCTGCAAATCAAAATGATATGGTTTTTGCAAAATTTTTTTTTGTATTAGTTCGAAATCTAATATCTAGGAGCGAAATTTACTCTTTTTACAAGTATTAGTTTATTATGAATCAAAATCTTCCATCTTTATCATCACGAAGAAGCAAAGAATTTTTTTATACTTTTTTCTCAAATGATAAACTAAGAAGTCAAAATAAAACTAACTTATGAAATTAAATGCTTCAATTACAAATAAACTTAAATAGAACATAAAAGTTGTCGCAAAGGTAAATGAAACAAATTAAAGATGAACTTTGAATATAAAAATGACTAAAATTAAATTTGCAAGAAAGATAAACTCCATAAATGTAAAGTGCAGAATTTAAGAAAGAAAGAACATAAGAACATGGAAGAAAACCTAGAAAAATTATAATTCAAAAACAAACTTAGAAAGTCTCTGGAGATATGAGTATGTATGAGTATGCTTTTACGAAGAATTTCTAACCCTGAAATCTTTAGTTATCCATCCTATTTATAAACATCTTCCACCAATCCTATAATGACATTTGTTAACCCGTTGATGATTCAATAAGATAATCGTTCCCGCCAAAACACTTCTGCAGTAACTGCCCCTTTGCCACGTTCACCATTCTATAAGGTCCACTTTGCTACTTGGTTGACTTCGTTCTTCAGTCGAAATATCATACTATTGTTTATCTATCTTGTTTTACCAGTTAAACTTCCTCTTCAATCCTGATGTAAATTGAAAAACCTAACTTATCGACATATATACCAGTATGTGTCGAGTAATAAATTACCCCCTTAAATAGACGATTCACTTTCACCCAAATTTGTGAAGAGGTTGATTCATTTCTTTCAACTCCTAGATTATTTAATACTAGTATTTCAATCATTCGTAACTAACACCTTGGTAACTGTTCATGCCCTGGGTCGAGCTGTACGACCCGGGATGACTGAAGACAAGTCGACCGACCTGTTCAGATCAGGATTACCCGACTTCTTTATAAAAGAGATCGGCCAAACCGCTACAGAGGTCCAAGAAGGCCCAAATAGAGGAACACGATCCAAATCTAAAGGCAGCCCAAAGCCTAGAAGGATAAGGGCGGTTCCTTAAAGATAAGAAGACTTCATTCAAAGATTATCTTATCTCAAGGGAAGATTATTTCACGCCGTTATAAATACACTGGAGCACCCAGGTATAACTCATACTCTGATTCTACTAAAAACCTGCTTAATACCCTTGCTAACTTAAGCATCGGAGTCCCTTGCAGGTACCACCACCCTACAGTGATGAAGGATCAACACCGCTACCAAGTCCAACAAGTTGGACACGGCAGCTCCAGCCACCATCATCAAGTCGGACACAACCGCACCGACCAGTACAGAAGATCTCGTCCGAGATCGACCTACAGTTTCAGGTAACCCTCGGAACATTGGCGCCGTTGCCGAGGAACCTGGAAGTCATCCCATCATCATGGCGGACAACCTTGACAACGACCACAATTTTGATCTAGAGAACAGGATGCCACACAAGAATGCGGATGCCACACCAAAGGATACTGATGAGCGGATAATTTATACACTTTTTGGCATTATTTTTAGATAGTTTTTAGTAGGATCTAACTATTTTTAGGGATGTTTTTATTAGTTTTTATGCAAAATTTATATTTCTGGACTTTACTATGAGTTTGTGTATTTTTCTGTGATTTCAGGTATTTTCTGGCTGAAATAGAGGGACCTGAGCAAAAATATGATTCAGGCTGAAAAAGGACTGCTGATGTTGTTGGATTCTGATCTCCCTGCACTCGAAATGGATTTTCTGGAGCTACAGAACTTCACATAATAGTCCATACTTTATTCGAGTTTATACGACGCAAACTGGCATTCAACGCCAGTTCCATACTGCATTCTGGAGTAAAACGCCAGAAACACGTCACAAACCAGAGTTAAACACCAAAAACACGTTATAACTTGATGTTTAACTCCAAGAGAATCCTCTGCACGTGTAAAGCTCAAGCTCAGCCCAAGCACACACCAAAGTGGGCCCCGGAAGTTGATTTCTGCACTAAGACTTATTTCTGTAAACCCTAGTAACTAGTTTAGTATAAATAGAACTTTTTACTATTGTACTAGGGGTCATTTTCCCTTGTTTTCGATTTCATATGCCATTTTAGGGAGGCTGGCCATTCGGCCATGCCTGGACCATCACTTATGTATTTTCAACGGTGGAGTTTCTACACACCATAGATTAAGGTGTGGAGCTCTGCTGTACCTCGAGTTTTAATGCAAAGTACTACTGTTTTCTATTCAATTTGCGCTTATTCTTGTTCTAAGATATCACTCGTACTTCAACCTGATGAATGTCATGATCCGTGACACTCATCATCATCCGTCCTTATGAACGCGTGCTTGACAACCACTTCTGTTCTACAAGCAAGAGCTAGAGTGTGTATCTCTTGGATTCCTTAATCAGAATCTTTGTGGTATATGCTAGAATCCATTGGCAGCATTCTTGAGGATCCGGAAAGTCTAAACCTTGTCTATGGTATTCCGAGTAGGATTCAGGGATTGAATGAGTGTGACGAGCTTCAAAATCGCGAGTGTTAGGCGTAGTGACAGACGCAAAAGAATCACTGGATTCTATTCCGACATGATCGAGAACCGACAGATGATTAGCCGTGCTGTGACAGAGCATTTGGACCATTTTCACTGAGAGGATGGGAAGTAACCATTGACAACAGTGACGCCCTACATACAGCTTGCCATAGAAAGGAGTATGAAGGAGTAAGAATGATTGATGAAAGCAGTAGGAAAGTAGAGATTCAGAAGGAACAAAGCATCTCCATACAGTTATCTGAAATTCCCACCAATGATTTACATAAGTATCTCTATCTCTATTTTATGCTTTATTTATTTTAATATTGAAAACCATTATAACATTATTATCCGCCTAACTGAGATTACAAGATGACCATAGCTTGCTTCATACTAACATAACAATCTCCGTGGGATCGACCCTTACTTACGTAAGGTATTACTTGGACGACCCAGTGCACTTGCTGGTTAGTTGTTGTGACAAAGTGTGATTCACGTTTGAGAGCTCCAAGTCTTTGGCGCCATTGTTGATTATCACAATTTCGTGCACCAAGTTTTTGGCGCCGTTGCTGGGATTGTTCGAGTTTGGACAACTGACGGTTCATCTTGTTACTCAGATTAGGTAATTTTCTTTTAAAAAATTTTTCAAAAATCTTTCAAAATTTTTTTTATTTATTTGTTTGCGTTTCTCTAAAAATAAATTTTTGAAAAATCCAAAAAAAATTTATAAAATCATAAAATCAAAAAAATAATTTGTGTTTCTTGTTTGAGTCTAAAGTCAAGTTTTAAGTTTGGTGTCAATTGCATGCTTTTAAAATTTGTGCATTTTTTGAAAATTCATACATTGCATTCTTCATGATCTTCAAGTTGTTCTTGATAAGTCTTCTTGTTTGATCTTCATATTTTCTTGCTTTGTGTCTTTTGTTGTTTTTCATATGCATTTTTGCATTCATAGTGTCTAAACATTGAAAATTTCTAAGTTTGGTGTCTTGCATGTTTTTCTCTCTTGAAAATTTTTCAAAAATAAATCTTGATGTTCATCATGATCTTCAAAGTGTTTTTGGTATTCATCTTGACATTCATAGTGTTCTTGCATGCATCATGTGTTTTGATTCATAATTTTCATGTTGTGAGTCATTTTTGCGTTTTTTTCTCTCATCATTAAAAATTCAAAAAAAATCTTTTCCTTATTTCTCTCATAAATTTCGAAATCTTTGGGTTGACTTAGTCAAAAATTTTTAAAATAAGTTATTTTTTGTAAGTCAAGTCAAGATTTCAATTTTAAAAAAATCTTATCTTTTCAAAATCTTTTTCGAAATCAAATCCTTTCTTTTTCCTTTTGTTATTTTTGAAAATTTTAAAATTTATTTTCAAAATCTTTTTCTTAATTTCAAAATTTTCAAAAACTTTACTAACAATTAATGCGATTAATTAAAAAATTTGAAGTTTGTTACTTTCTTGTTAAGAAAGATTCAATCTTTAAATTCTAGAATCATATCTTTTAGTTTTTTGTTAGTCAAGTAATTAATTTTAAATTTTAAAAAATCAAATCTTTTTCAAAATATCTTTTTCAAATCTTTTTCAACTAACTAATTAACTTTTTGTTTGTTTCTTATCTTTTTCAAAACCACCTAACTACTTTTTTCTCTCTAATTTTCGAAAATTCCTCACCCTTTTTTAAAATTCTTTTTAATTAACTAATTGTTTCAAATTTTAATTTTAATTTTATTTCTTCTCCTAATTTTCGAAATTCTCCTCCTCTCATCTCTTTCTATTTATTTTATTTATTTACTAACACTTCTCTTCATCTCAAAATTTGAACCCTCTCTTCTCTTCTGTGTTCGAATTTTTCTCTTCTCCTTCTTCTATTCTTTTCTTCTTCTACTCACATAAAGGAATCTCTATACTATGACATAGAGGATTTCTCTTCTTTTCTGTTCTCTTCTTTTTCATATGAGCAGGAGCAAGGACAAGGACATTCTTGTTGAAGCAGATCCTGAACCTGAAAGGACTCTGAAGAAGAAGCTAAGAGAAGCTAAAGTACAACAATTCAGAGAAAACCTTACAGAGAATCTCGAAAAAGAAAGAGACATGGTCGAACCCAATAACAATGGTGGAGGCGCAAGGAGGATGCTTGGTGATTATACTACACCTACTTCTAATTTTTATGAAAGAAACATCTCAATCCCTGCCATTAGAGCAAATAATTTTGAGCTGAAGTCTCAACTAGTTGTTCTAATACAACAGAACTGCAAGTTCCATGGACTTCCAACAGAAGATCCCTATCAGTTTTTAACTGAATTGTTGCAGATCTGTGATGCTGTTAAGACTAATGGAGTAGATCCTGAAGTCTACAGACTCATGCTTTTCCCCTTTGCTGTAAGAGACAGAGCTAGAACATGGTTGGACTCACAACCTAAAGATAGCCTGGACTCTTGGGATAAGCTGGTCACGGCCTTCTTGGCCAAGTTCTTTCCTCCTCAAAAGCTGAGCAAGCTTAGAGTGGATTTTCAGACCTTCAAGCAAAAAGATGGTGAATTCCTCTATGAAGCTTGGGAAAGATACAAGCAGTTGACCAAAGAGTATCCTTCTGGCATGCTTTCAGAGTGGACCATTTTAGATATATTCTATGATGGTCTATCTGAGCTTTCTAAGATGTCACTGGAACATTCTACAAGTGGATCCATTCACCTAAAGAAAACGCTTGTAGAAGCTCAAGAACTCATTGACATGGTTGCAAATAATCAATTCATGTACACCTCTGAGAGGAATCCTGTGAGTAATGAGATACCTCAAAAGAGGGGAGTTCTTGAAATTGATGCTCTGAATGCCATATTGGCTCAGAACAAAATGTTGACTCAGTAAGTCAAATGATTTCTCAGAGTCTGAATGGATGGCAAAATGCATCCAACAGTACTAAAGAGGCATCTTCTGAAGAAGAAGCTTATGATCTTGAGAACCCTGCAATGGCAGAGGTAATTACATGGGTGAACCCAATGGAAACACCTATAATTCCTCATGGAGAAATCATCCAAATTTCTCATGGAAGGATCAACAAAAGCCTCAACAAGGCTTTAATAATGGTGGAAGAAACAAGTTTAGCAATATCAAGTATCCTATTCATCTTCTCAGCAACAGACAGAGAATTCTGAGCAGAGCCCCTCTAGCTTAGCAAACATAGTCTCTGATCTATCTAAGGCCACTTTAAGTTTCATGAGTGAAACAAGGTCCTCCATTAGAAATTTGGAGGCACAAGTGGGTCAGTTGAGTAAGAAAATCGCTGAAACTCCTCCTAGTACTCTCCCAAGAAATGCAGAAGAGAATCCAAAAAGAGAGTACAAGGCCATTGATTTTATCGATATGGCCGAATCCAAAGAGGAAGGGGAGGACGTGAATCCCAATGAGAAAGACCTCAAGGGACGTCCTCCAGACAGAAAGGAGTTCCCTATTGAGGACCTAAAGGAATCTGAGGCTCATATATAGACCATAGAGATTCCAATAAACTTCCTTCTGCCATTCATGAGCTCTGAGAACTATTCTTCCTCTGAAGAGGATGAGGATGTAACTGAAGGGCAAGTTGCTCAATATCTAGGTGCCATCATGAAGCTGAATGCCAAGTTGTTTGGTAATGAGACTTGGAAAGGTGAACCTCCCTTGCTCATTAGTGAACTAGATACATGGGTTCAGCAAACTCTACCTCAAAAGAAACAAGATCCTGGTAAATTCTTAATATCCTAAACCATAGGCACCATGACCTTTGAGAAGGCTCTGTGTGACCTGGGATCAGGTATAAATCTTATGCCACTCTCTGTAATGGAGAAGCTGGGGATCTTTGAAGTACAAGCTGCAAGAATCTCATTAGAGATGGCAAATAAGTCAATAAAACAAGCTTATGGATTGGTAGAGGACGTGTTAGTGAAGGTTAAAGGCCTTTACATCCCTGCTGACTTCATATCTTAGACACTGGGAAGGATGAGAATGAATCCATCATTCTAGGAAGACCCTTCCTAGCCACAGCAAAAACTGTGATTGATGTTGACAGAGGTGAACTAGTCCTTCAATTGAATGGAGACTACCTAGTGTTAAAGCTCAAGGTTATCCTTCTATAAACATGGAAAAGAGGCACGATAAGTTTCTCTCAATGCAAAGTCAAACAAAGCCCCCACAATCAAACTCTAAGTTTGGTGTTGGGAGGCCACAACCAAACTCTAAGTTTGGTGTTGAACCCCCATATTCAAACTCTAAGTTTGGTGTTGGGAGGTCCCAACAATGCTCTGAACATCTGTGAAGCTCCATGAGAGCTCACTGTCAAGCTATTGACATTAAAGAAGCGCTTATTGGGAGGCAAATCAATTTTTATTTATCTATATTTCTATTGTTCTTTTATGTTTTATTAGGTCTATGATCATGTGGAGTCACAAAACAATAGCAAAAATTAAAAACAGAATCAAAAATAGCAGAAGAAATAGCACACCCTGGAGGAAGAGCTTACTGGCGTTTAAACGCCAGTAAGGAGCATCTGGTTGGCGTTTAACGCCAGAACAGAGTATGAAGCTGGCATTAAATGCCAAAAACAGGCAGCAGTCTAGCATTTAAACGCCAGGATTGCACCCTGAGGAAAGCTGGCATTAAACGCCATAAACAAGCACCAAGCTGGCATTTAACGCCAGAAACAAGCATCAGGCTAGTGTTAAATGCCAGAAACAGGCTACATCTGGGTGTTTAATGCCAGAAACAGGCAGCAGTCTGGTGTTAAACGCCAGGATTGCATACAGAGG